>CM043867.1:14498676-14552783 GCA_023846275.1 Vanilla planifolia | reverse complement strand
TAGGCACTCATAAACATCAGGTCAAGAGAGAGCTGAAATGAAATCAGGCCTAGCATAATCATGGCCATTATGCATCCTGAACCTAGCCATGTTAAGACAAAGGATCAAGCCAAGCTAAACTCTAATCAAATATGCATATGGGTCAAGTCAAACCCATACTAAAAATAACTTATAAAGTTATGAATACTCCTAATGCCCAGGTGATGAAATCCCAAGCACATAAGGATAGAGCCAACACTAATTTAGCTTACATTATCAATGCATGAAATATATTATAAAACACAAGCTACTCTACTTTTAAGTAATGTGGCATTAACTTTCATCTAGCACTTGAGTGATTAAAGCATGAGTTATTTCTCACCATCTAATCTTCAATCGAATGGTGCCTATTTCATCCACCACAAGCACTCAATCCTAGCTAGAAATTGGACGACTAAGATCACTTCTGAGGTAAATCGTAAAGAAAAATCTCAAGTTATAACTGTTTTAATGGTTAAGTTTTCTTACCTCAATTGGGATGGATGTAGGTTCTAGTTTGAATAAACCACTTAAAAATTTTATGTATCATTTTAACTTTAATTTTCATTTTTTTCTTAATCATAAAAATTATAAATTAATATATTTATAAATCAAAATTTTTCAAAATCATGAAATTATTTTTATAAAGAATCCTTGAAATGGAAATATGACATAAAAATTAGAAAAAATTATTTAAAAAATAAAATTCATCTCCCCCTTTTGGGATTCGTACACACTCATTTTACTTCAATTGATATCAAAGTAGGTATCACAAATAAAGTGAGCAAAATCAAAAGAGTGATCCTTCATTTGTGTGCAAAAATTAATTGTGTTATTAATTTTAATTATTTACTTTTTTTACTTTATTAATGTCAATTATAATCTTGTTAGTTTACTTTATTATTGAGCTACTTAATTTTATTAATGCGTATGTTTGATTTAATTATCAAAGAATGACTTCACCAATAGTTGGAATTAGTGAAATTTTAAGTGAAAGAATTTTATCATGTCATTCTCCATTATTTAATGGTGAAAATGTTTTTATTTGGAAAACTTCTTTTAAAAACTTCATTCAAAATATTGATAACGATTTGTGGGATCTTTTTGTTCATTTTTTTAAAATTATTAAAGATAAAAGTAATAAATCAAGAATGTTATTTTAATCAATTACTAGAGGAATGAATTATGTATTTTATGCATTACCACAACAAATTGGTGTGAGAGTGTGTATAGCTACAATTAGTTTCAAGATGATGTAAGGATTAGATAGGTTGTATGGTGAGAATGAATCTCATGATAGTGGTGATGATAATAAGGAGAAGAACCATAAAAAGAAAGAAGAGAAAAAGAAGAGGAAGAAGAGGAAATTCAATTTAGAAATGAATTGTGGAAGTAAACTTATATCAAGTGCATCAAATTCTAGCCATGAGTCTATTTTTTAATCATATAATGAAATATCTATTTCTTTTAGTAAATTAGTTGTTGAGCATAAAACATTAATTAAATTGTATGCTGATCTTAAGAGAGTTTGTGCCAAACATGAAATTAGAATAGTTGAATTGCACGAACGATATGATGCACTTAGAGAGGAAAATATTTCCTTAACTAGTCAAGTTCATGTTAATATTTCTATTGTTTTATGTTTGAAAACTTCAAATAAAGAATATGAAAATGAATTATCTAAATATAAATTAAAGAATGATAATTTAAGAAAATAAAATTCTTAACTTAAAGAAAAACTAGAAAATTTTGATTTTCTTGAAAATAAAATGCATGATCTAAAGTCTAAGTATGCTAGTTTATTTTCTTATGTATCTACTTGTAATCATTCCCATGTTTCTTCATATGATACTTCATTCAATCATGTGAAAAAGAGTAATGGTTATTAAATGCTTCACAAGTACTAAAACATGCTACATCTTACAATCATGTGATAAGAAACAATATATGTTTACATGATAATTATAGATTGAAAAAGTCTTATATTCATGTGTTCAATGTATCATCTATTCATTCTTTCCATATATCTAATTATCAAGTCAAATTTCATATTGTTTGTAATTATTGTTTTAAATTTGTACATCTTACATTTGATTGCCCAATTAAAAAATCCATAAATCTAAAGCATAATAGATATGAGTGGATTCTTAAGGGAAAAAATTTTAAAATTTCCTTACAAAATCACAACATCCATACCTTACCATTATCAAACCCAAGGTTGATTAGGTTCTTAAATTTAAAGCTTGAGTAGTTTTATGCATGTGTCTCCATATTTTAGGACCTATGGAGACAAGTCTTGGTTTGTGAGTTTGTGTGACTCACTTGCAAACTTTTTGTAGTCCTTAGCTTATTTAGCTTAGATTAGAATGTTAAATCTTTCTAAACTTAGTATCAAACAATATTAATCATTTAGAACTTATTTTTTAAATATATGATAAAAGCTATTTTGTTAGTTTTTTATAATAAATTTAGAAAATATTAAAAAAAATGATTATGTATTATTAATTGGTACAAGAAATTATGACACTTATGTGATTAATTTTGAACAATTAGTAGCTAACAAATTAGAATGCCTAGTTACACATTCAAGTGACACTTTATGGTAAAGAAGACTAAGTTATGTTAGTTTTCTACCTTAAAGCAAATGGTCAGTTAGATGTAATTAGAGGTTCTCCCAAGCCAAACAAGATTAATTAAAAAATATGTGATTGTGCCAAAAGGAAAAACAAGTTAAATCTTCTTTTAAACTTAAAAATTACTTAACCATTAGTGGACCTTTAAAGATAATTTTTCTTAGATACAAAAAACTTAAGTTTAGGTGAAAAAACTTAGGATTTATAATTGACATTTACTTTTTAAAATTTATTAGAATTAAATTTTGTAAAAAAAAATAAAGACCATCATAGGGCGATCTATTAAAAAATTAAAAAGATAAAATAATTTTAATCTAATGAAAATTAATTTCAAAAATAAATATCTATATCATTATTATGAAGAATAAAGAATATGTTATTAATTTATATGTCTCACATAGAAAAGAAAGAGTGTACAAGGAATAATAATAAACACTACATGTAGAATATTGACCTAAAAATGACATGATAATTAGTATATATTTGGAGATAATTTATTTGAGTTTTGGTAAGTAATAAAAATTTGAGATTAATCATAATTTGTCTAGATTTATATTACTTATTTTCTTTTGAATAGAAAAGTGACAATTGAAAATTTTCTTAATTTAATTTGAGAATTAGAATGATAAAAACATATACATTGTGTTTCATGATTCTATGCAAAAGATAAATACTAAACATAAAGTCCTTGAAAACTTAGACTTAAATGAGGATGAAAGTAAAAAGAAAGTAAAAAAAGAAGAAAAGATTAGTCATTAATTACTAAAGATTAGAAGTATCAAGATTCACATTCAAAGGAATTAAAAATAAGAGACGTTAATCAAGGATTTAGGACTAAAGCCTCTATAAGAGAAATTGAACATAATGCATTTGGATCTTTCATAAAACTAGTATCTATGGAAGATTTCCTTAAGGATGATTATTGAGTTCAAGCAATGAATAAAGAGTTAAAATAATTTGAGAGAAACAAAGTGTAGAAACTGGTTTATAGGCTTAATGATCAAGAAGTGATTGGAACTAAATGTATATTAAAAAATAAATTAGATTAAAATGGAGTGATTATTAGAAAAATAGCTAGACTTATTACTAAGAGTTATAACCAAGTTTAAAGGTATAAATTATGAAAAGACATTTACAACAATAGCAAGATTAAAGGTCATTAGACTTTTTTTATCATATTCATGTTATAAGAATTCTAGAATATTTTAAATAGATATAAAAAGTACCCTTTTAATGGGATAATAGAAGAAGATGTGTATGTAGAATAAGTCCCTAATTTTAATACCCATGCACATGGCAATTATGTATAAAAGCTTAAGAAGGCACTTTACAACCTTAAGCAAGCTCCTCATGCAAGGTATCATAGATTAAGTAATTAGCTAATTGATAATGTTTTAAGAAAAGAAAAATAGTTATCACATTAATTCTAAATTCTCTAAAATGAATACTTATTACTTGTATAAGTTTATGTTGATGACATAATTTTTTGAACTACAAATAAAAATATGTGTAAAGAATTTAGTGACTTAATAGTAAGGAAGTTTGAGATGATTATGATGGATAAAATAAACGTCTTCTTAAGATTACAAATTAAACAACTAAAAGATGAGATTTTTATTTCACAAACTAAGTATTTAAAGAATTATTTAAGAACTTTTGGTATAAAAATACGAAACATAAAAGATTCTAATAAATCAATTAGTCTATTTAGATTTAGATGAAATTTGGAAACCTAATAATCAAAAACTATATAGAAGTCTTATAGGATCCTTAGTATATCTTACTACTAGTAAATCAAACATCTTATAGTGTTAACTTATGTACTAAATTATAATCAAATCCTAATGAAAACCATCTAAAGGTGGTTAAATTAATCTTTAAATAATTAAAATGTACAATAAACTTAGGTTTATAATAGTTTATGTAGATTGAGACTTTGTAGGCTATAGAATAGATAAGATCTGAGGTATATATCAATTATTAGAAAATTATCTAATTTCATGGTCAAGAAAAAAGCAAAATTGCATAGCTCTATCGACCATAGAAGTCAAGCATGTAGCTGTTAGATTTTGTGTAGCCCAAGTGTTATGGTTAAAACAATAACTTCAGGATTATGGTTTAGATCTCTCACATATTCTCATTAGAGTTGATAATACTATTATCTTGACCTTATCAAATAGTTAAGTTCATCATTCTAGGACCAAGAACATCATTGTAAGATGTCAATTTATGAGAGATCAAGTAGCTAAAGGCTTAGTAAAATTTAAATATATTCCTACCAAGCAAGAACTGACTGACATATTTACTAAATCCTTTTCACCCAAATAATTTCAAACCATAAATCAATAATTAGGTGTAATAAAAATTGTATAAATTGTATCTCCATTTTAATATCATCCAAAGGGGTAAATGGTATAATGATTATTGTTTAGATAAGTGAAGGGGGAGCATCTAGTCTGGGAAAGCATATATATTTTATTTTTAATACCTCTTATCATTTGTTAAATGTATGTTTTTATTTGTTATATTTTTATTTAGATATTTATGTCTTATCATCATCAAAAAAGAGAGAATGTTAGGTCACCCTTGTGTTTGATGAGTCATGGCTTAAATGTTTAGAATTTTGTTATAAGGGTCTTGTTTAGTATAAAATAGGTTTATTTGTAAAGAATAAGTTCTACACTTTTCAAGATAGTAAAGTAGCGATTATCAAAATATATTAGAGTGTTCAACAAGTTTCAAAGATTGAAGACATACACATCAAATTTAAAAACTTTTCTTTTTATTATAAAATAGAATATTAGCTTATTAATTATTAATTATAAGGCACATTTCTTTATTCAAAATATTTTAAATCTTACTTGAAATATTCCTTGAATTTGGAAACATAGGATTCCATTTTTTTAATCATTTTTATCAATTTCAAATTCTACTGAAGCATCTGATTAGTTAATCATCCTCTTAATTTAAGAAATATGCAGGATTTTATTTTTTTAATTCCTTAATCTTTTTCCTTGGTTTGAATTCTTCTTATACATTTTTGCCAAATTTTATTTTTCTTAAATTAAAAAATAAAATCTAACAAAATAACAATGTACAAATTTGTAAAATCTTATCCTTAATTTAGGAAATATGTTGTACTTTATATTTTACT
Source organism: Vanilla planifolia (assembly GCA_023846275.1). Taxonomy (NCBI): domain Eukaryota; kingdom Viridiplantae; phylum Streptophyta; class Magnoliopsida; order Asparagales; family Orchidaceae; genus Vanilla; species Vanilla planifolia. Next base: position 14,546,978 of record CM043867.1, on the reverse strand, counting down.
CAATTCTTTCTTTGATTAAATTTACCTTCTACATCCTTGCCAAATTTTATGTTAAGTAAATCATAAAACTTTGGTTAAATTAAAAGAATAATTAAGATAAAATTTTTATAGTTAAAAGAGTATATTCTAGTCACATCTCATGAAAGTGCCTAAGTGCAAAGCTCTTAGGCCTAATAAGCCCGAACAGGCACTTGCAAACATGAGGTTAAGAGACAATTGGAACAAAATCAGGTCGAGGTTTATCATGGGGAATGTACATCCTAAACCTAGTCAAGTAAAAGTAAAGGATTAAGCTAGGCTAAATTTTAAGAAAATATGCTTATGGGTTAGGTCAAACCCATATTTAAAATTGAAATGTGATTCAATAAGAAGGGGGTAATTATTAAAATAAAAAATTTAAATTCTTTAAATTATTGAAATTTTTATTTTAATAATAAAATTTTGATAAAATATGAGAAAATAGTGTGCAAAATTTAAACATAGAGATTTTTAGGTGGTTCAACTTAAAATCAAGCCTTCGTCCACCACCGACAAAAACCAAATATAAAAAAGTAAACTATATAAGCCTTTCATCAAAATATAGGAATGCTAAACCCTTACAACAAGAAAATAAAATAGGCTAGCCTTACAATAAAATTGAATTGGCAAAAAGAGGAAAGAAAACAACAACAAAAATTCATAAAAGTAAATTCCTATGCTTGATAAAAAAATTTAACAAGGCATAATTATTTTAATTTAATTCGCTATAAAATAAAAAAATAAGAGCTTAGCTAATTGAAAGATGAATCAAAAAAATTTGGAGTTCATTAAACAAAAGCACAACATAAGGAGGTGACAATGAATTACTTCGAAGTTGTGACTTGAGAATTCTTTTTTCAAATTTTGTAAAAGTTTTCATCAATTCATTTCCCTAAAAAAGTCTCTTATTTATAGAAATCTTATAACGACTAAAAGCACTTACCAAACCCAATTTTGTCATTATAGTTCTACTTCTACAATGTTTAATTAAGAAATTAATATTTAAAAAAATTACCCAATGACTTAAAATATTGACTAAAAGAGTCATTACACTAAAGCCATTGGATCGAACCAAACCACCATCGTTTGATCATGAAAACTAAGCGATCGAATAAACAAAATTTAATCAACACCTTTTATAAATATACATTTGATCTAGGCTGTTAGATCAAAATTACGATCTAATGATAGAATTTAACTTATCGAACAAAAGAAATACAAACCATACGATCACAACATTATGAGATTGGAAGATTAACAGAATTAACGGGTTGAAAAATTAGATATAGTGGTAATCATTCGATCACAAAATACATGATTGGATGGCTCGCATCACTCTTATAACTCGAAAGTTTACCACACAGTAAAAGTAATATTTTTAGCCCCACATGGTGTATTTGAAAGGTGCTTTTTGCATATATTCTAGTGCATGCTAGAGGCAGCTTGATTTTGAGGTTGGTTGCCTCCTGGTTCATATGAGATTTAATCACCTATGCTTACCAATAATTAGAAGATTAAATATAGATTCAAAGGGCAATGCCTTGATTTGAACTAAATTTGAATGTGTCAAACAGGTTTGAAATTCATGCCCCTACTTAACCCATTATTGTAGCAAAGTTTGTGAACATGGATAGAAGTTAGCTTTTTTAATTTTAAATTTCACATTTAAATCATTACTAAATAATAAGTTTTTTAAGATGTTGTTCAGATGATTAAGAAATGTGCATTTGAGATATTGAATTAAAAATAGTGATCAAGGATATTAGAGATGAAAGTTCATTAATATTTTTGTACCTTAAGAAACTAATTTTAATAGAGCTTAATATTTTAAAAATAAAATTAAAATACCTAAAAGTAATGTCAAAAAATATTTTTTGGTGTTTGCTACTTCTATCAAGATGATTTTCATGAGAATTTATTTTTACTTCCTTTCTTCTTTAAATTCTCCCATGAATATAAGAATCAACTATTTAGAATTTAAAATTCATTAAACTAAATTCATTAAAAATGCTTAGGATTTATTATCATCAAATAAAGCATCATTGCTAAGGGTTGATATCACAATAATTTTCCCTTTTTAGCAATAACAAAACCTCTAATAAAATTGATAAAAATATAACTTATATAAAAATAATTAAATATAAACTCTCCTTACATGTATGCTATAACTAGATTAGGACTCCCCCTTAATTCATGCTACCATATTTCAATTTATTTCAATTTTTATCCTCTTCCCTTTTTTATCACTCAAATAGATTTAATACTCCTAAACTCAATCTAAGTTTTGTAAATTGATCTTAACCTAAGAGTTTTGTGAAAATATCAATCAATTGATCATTAGTATGTACATATTCTAATAAAATATGATTGAGTTTAATGTGTTTTCTTATAAAATGATATCTAATATCTAAATGTTTAGCTCTAAAATAATTAGTTGTATTTTATTTAAACTAATTGCATTAGAATTATCACAATAAATAAGAATATGTTCTAGTATAACACCATAATCTCTTAGTTGTTATTTGATCCATAAAATTATGATACACAACTACTTGTACCTATATATTATAATTTTGTAATAGATAATGTAATATAATTTTGTTTCTTACTGTTCCATGAAATTAGAGAATTTCTTAAAAATTGGCATGTACCACTTTTGATTGTTTTATTAATTTTACTTCCAATAAATTAGCATCTGAGAATGCTCTTAGAAATTTAGATCTTCTTTTGCAAACCAAAGTCTTAATTTACTTGTTCCAACTATATATCTAAATATGTATTTTATAACTGTTAAATAAGATTCTTTAGAACAAGCATGAAATCGAGCACATACATAATTACTATAAAGTATATTGGGTTTACTATTATAAGGTATAATAATGAGCTAATTAGACCTTTATATATTTTAGTATCGATTGTGTTTCCTTTTTCATCTTTATCTAAATGTGTGTTAGTAGCCATAGGTGTGTTTGTAAGTCTAACATTTATGAAATCTTATTTCCTTAATAATTTCAAAGTATATTTTTGGTTTGTGATATAAAAATGTTATTTTTAGTTTTTTTTAAACTTGAAGACTTAAGAAGAATGTTAACTCTCCCATTAAGCTCATTTCAAATTCATTTTTTATCAAATCTAAAAAAGCTTTACACAACTCCTCATTACTAACCCCAAACACTATATCACCTACATATATTTGACATATTAGTTGATCTTCTACTTTATTTTTAATAAATAATATGTTATCTATTTTTCTTCTTATAAAGTTATTTGAAACTAAAAAACTACATGTTTTATCATACCATGTTCTAGTTGTTTGCCTAAGTACATAAAAAGCTTTATTTAACTTATATACGTGATCTATTTTATCATATACTTCAATTCCTAGAGGTTGTTCTACATAAACTTCATTTATATAACTATTTTAAAAAGTACTTTCAACATCTATTTGATATAGTTTTAAATTCTTGTAGCAAGCATAAGTTTACAAAATTCTTATTATCTCAAGCCTTGATATGAGTGCAAAGGATTCTTCAACATCTATACCTTCAATTTGACTATAACCTTTTGTAACTAATCTTGCTTTATTTTTAATTAAATTTCTATTTTCATCTCGTTTATTTTTAAAGACTCATTTTATTTTAATTATACTTTTATCTAATGGTCTAAGGGTTGACTTCCACACACAATTCCTTTCAAATTGATTTAATTCTTCATTCTTGGTTATTACCCAAAATTTATTTTTTAAGACCTCTTCTACTAAGATTGATTCAAAATTTGCTACAAAAGTGGACTGATTATAAAAAGATCTAGTTCTAACACCATTCATGATTTTACTTACTACTTGATCTTTGGGATGATCCTTATTATATGTTAAAGTTTTAGAAGGTTTATTTTCTTTAATTATTTTATTTTCCTTATTTATCTTACTTAAGTCTTTTAAACATAATTTTTTAAGTCCTATTTGTTCATCATCCATGTTTACATTTTTTTTGTTTTGTTGGTATTAATACATCAAAAGTTACATGTATAAATTCTTCTATTTAATTAATAGCTTTATTTTAAACTCTATAAGCTATACCACTAAATGAATATCTTAATTCATCTAATTTTGGATTAAATTTTTCTAATTTTTTTTATTTTTATTTAAAATATAACATTTATAACTAAAAATATGTAAATCAGTTATTTTGGGTTTCTTATCAAATACTAATTCATATAGTGATTTGTTCAATATAAGCCTAGAAAGTATTCTATTTGAAACATAACAAGCTGTAAAATATAACTTCTACGCAAAAGACTTTTTATGTGTCATACTCATTCAACATACTTCTAGCTAAATCTAATAAAGTTTTGTTTTTTTCTCTCTACTATACCATTTTGTTGTGAAGTTCTAAGCCAAAAATGTGTGAAAAATTCTTTATTTAAATACTAAATGAATTCATTATTTCTAAATTCTCTTCTATTATCATTTCTAATGGAAATTAAGTTATGACCTAACTCATTTTATAATTTGGTTATCAATATTTTGAGATTGTTTACGTGGTTCACTCTTTTTTCTTACGATAATAACCCATTTATACCTAAAATAATCATCTACTATAACTACATATTTTTTACCTCCAAAACTCATAGGATGTATTGGTTCAAATAAGTCTGTGTACAAGTTTCAAAATCTTTTTAGAGGTTACATCTTTCTTGGTTTTAAAGCTTCTTTTTGTTACTTTTCCTAAATTACATGGTCTACAAAAAACTCATCTACAAAAGTTAATTCAAGTAAGCCTCTTACTAAGTTATATTTAATAATTTTTCTTAATATATGTGTAGTAGCATGACAAAATCTCCTATATCATAAAGTTGAGTCACTAGCATGTGATGCAAAACATTTAATTTAAGAATTATTTATGATTTTCAAATCAAGTAAATAAGCATTATTTCTTCTAGGTATAATAATTATTATATCAAATAAAATGCTAAAACCATTATTACAAAGTTAACTAATACTAAGTAAATTATATTTTAAGCTTTGAATAAATAAAACTTTAGCAATTAAAAATATAAGGATTCTAACGATATATATTTCTTTGATGATTTCTTTGAATTATCATGAAGCACAACTTTTCCTTCATCATGGACCTTTAATCGAGTGAATAGCTTGATGTTTCTTGTCATGTGCCTTGAGCACCTATTATCCAAGAACCACATGTCCTCCTTAACCTTAAAAAGGAGACATGCTTATACTCACAAATTAATTATTGATTTAGTTATCAAAACTATTTTGGGTCCAACAAATTTAAAGGTAGTTAAACTACTATTTGCCTTCACTAAACATACATAAGTAGGATAATTTAAATGAACAATATTTCTAATCCTACATGTATATGAAGTGTGATTTAAAAGCATGTAATAATAACATATAAGTTTATTACAATCGTATGACAAGTTAATATTATCATTAAACTTATGCATATAAAATCTTTGAGAATGTAACATCTCTACTAGTTGATTTTGCTTTTAAAAATGAACAAATAGAGTGCAAAGATTTAAAATTATTAAAATCTTTAACTAAGAAAGTATGCTCATTAATTTGTTTTAATTAAGTCATCATTGGTATTTTTTACACAAAGTTTCATTGTTTTTATAAACATAAACCAATTTTTTAGCTAATTTTTCATTTGAATAATTTACCTCTTCCTCACTTGATGATGTACTCTCTTTTTCTTTCTCTTCTTCATTAGCCATCATGTAAAAGAATCCTTCATTATTGTTCTCCTCTTCACTAGTACATGTTTCTTTTGAGTCATTCCAAGCTACTTTCAATGCTTTCTTCTTATTATTATTATTTTTCTTGATCTCATTCTTTTCTTTTTCAACTTTTTCTTGCATGATAGGACATGGTAGTTTAATATATCTTAGTTTTTCACATTCATGACAAATAATTTTCTCTTTTCTTCTTATTCTTCTCTTAGACTTTTGATTCTTATACTTTTCTACACCATTAGGAACTTTAGATAAACATTTTAAAATTAAAACTATACCATCATCATGAGTATATTCCTTTTCTAAAATACCTTCTTATATCTTCAATGTTATTGGTTGTTCATTCTTTTTTTTTTTTGTTCTTCTTAATTAATTCTATTTCTAACTCATTTGTCATATGCTCACCCATCAAGTCATCTATTCTCATCATAGAAATATTTTTAGCTATCTTGATAATAGTGGTCAATAGATCATACTCTTTTGGTGAGATCCATAGTATCTTTTTTATCCTTTCAACCATAGAATTAGTTTTCCCAAACTAGAAAATGCATTAGCAATATTAGTAGTTCTTGTAAATATGTTTTTGATGGACTCACTTGAAGGTATACTAAATAACTCATAGTCATGTGTCATTATATTTATTTTATTTTTGTTAATTAAAAAAGCATCTTTATAATGTTACCTTTAATTTATACCAAATTTTTTAAGTAATTTCTAAATTTATGATTCTATTAATTCAGTAGCATTCAAAATATAATGTAAAATATTTACTATCTTACTATTTAATTGTACTTTATATTTTTTATTATCATCTATTTCATAAAAAACTTTAGGTACAAAAATATCTTGTACATTTTTTTTTTGTGAAAAAATAAAAAAACTTGCATTAATTCTCATATTTCTCTAGCAATAGATTTTAAATGACTAGCCATCATAGTCTTCAAATAAAAATAATAATCACTACAAAATAATGATGGCCTATTGAAAGATGCAACTTCACCCAATCTAGTTGAAGCATTAATTTGAGTCATAGATCTCCCAAAGAATTTCTTTTCACAAAAAGAACCTTGCTTTCATGCCAGTTGAAATGTGGCTCAATAAGAAAGGGGTGAATCACTAAAATAAAAAATTTAAATTCTCAAAATAATTCAATTTTTATTTTAATAATAAAAATTTGTGAAAATATAAGGAAATAAAGTGAAAAAATTTAAACATGTATACAAGTGAGTTTTAGATGATTCAGCTTAAAATCAAATTTACGTTCACCCCCGATAAAAACCAGGCACAAAAAAACAAATTATATAAGTCTTTTATTAAAAGATGGGAAATCTAAACCCTTACAATATGAAAATAAAATAGGCTATAATATCTTTTTAACAAAATAAAATTGGCAAAAAGAGGAAAGAAAATGATGATAAAAATCTGTACAAATAAATTCTTATGCTTGACAAAATATTTAAAAACTCACAATTATTTTAATTTAATAAACTATAAAATAAAAAAATCAGGGCTTAGTTGGTTGGAAGATGAATCAAGAAATTTAGAGTTCATTGAATAAAAGTGTAGCATAAGAAGGTGACGATTAGCAACGACTATGAATTGTTATGAGGTTGTGAGTTCATAATTCATAATTAGAATTTTTGTAAAAGTTTTTATCAATACATTTTCCTAAAAAATTCTCCTATTTATAGACATCTTCTATTGACTAAAAGAACTTACCAAATATCCAATTCAGTTGTTAGAATTTCACTTCCATAATTTTTAATTAGAAATTTAATATTTAAAGAAAATTGCTCAATAGCTCAAAATAACGATTAAAAGAGTCATTGCATTAAAGAAGTTGGATTGGACTGAACCACGACTGTTCGATCACAAAAATTGTTCAATCGAATAGCCAGAATTTAATCAATGCCTTTTAGAAATATAAATTTGATATATGTTGTTACATCATAATTGTATTCTGATGGTAGGATTTAACTTGTCTAGTAAAAGAAATACGAATCGTGTGATCATGGCATTACGCAATCGGATGATTGATAGATTAATAGCTTGAAAAATTACATACAAAGATAATCATTCAATATCAAAATGCACGGTCAGATGGCTCACATCACTCCCACAACTGAAGAGTTTGTTGTAGTAAAAGCAATACTTTTAGTCCTACATTGTGTATTTGAAATGTGCTTTTCTCCATATAAGTATTCTATCGCATGCTAGAGGTAGCCTAATTTTGATGTTGGTTGCCTTCTGGTTCATACAAGATTTAGTCAACCACACTTATCAATAATCAGAAGATTAAATAAGAATTTGAAAGGTAATGCCCCAATCCAAGATAAATCTGAATGTGTCAAATGGGTTCGAGATTCATGCCCTGACCTAACCCAAATACTATAGCAAAATTCACAAACAGTGACAGCAATTTTTTAAAATTTTGTATTTAAATAATTACTAAATAATAAAATTTTGAATATGTTTATCAGATGATTAAGAAATATATATTTGAGATATTAAATCAAATATGGTAATCAAGGATATTAGAGATAAAATTTAATTAATATTTTTGTGCCTTAAAAAACTAATTTTAATTAAGCTTGATATTCTAAAAATGAAATTAAAATACCTAAAAGTAATTTCAAAAAAATATTTTTTGGTAGTTTGCCAATTCCATCAAGATGAGTTTTATGAGATTTTACAATTGTTTCTCTTCTTTTTTAAATTCTCTCATGAATATAAACATCAACTATTTAGAATCAAAAAATTCATTAAACTAAATTCATTAGAAATACTTAAGATTTATTATCATCAAATAAAGAATAATGGCTAAGGGTTAATACCATAATAGAAATAACTTGTAAATTTATGAGTACGCCTAAAGTCCAAGTGATGAAATCCTAATAGCATAAGGGGAAACTAATTAAGCTTGCATTATCAATGCACAAAAGATATTATAAAGCACAAACTCTCTACTTTTAAGCAATGTGGGAGCATTTTAGCGCCTAAAGCTTAAGTTAATTCTCACCATCTAATCTTTGATCGAATAATAATTGTTTCATTCACTATATGTACTCAATCCTAACTAGAAATTGGAGGGACAAGATCACATCCATCTTAATCAGATGACCTTTGTTATTTCTATCTTTTGAAATATTTATCCTTAAATTAAATGGCCCAAATATCTCTATTTTGAGTCCTATGACTGAAATCATTTCCTTCTTTACGTTTGATTAATCGAATGACCCAAAACTCATCCAACTTAATTAGATGGCTCAAATCTAATCCATCTTGATCCAACCATCCAAAACTCTTCTAACTTTTATAGTGTGATATAATGGTTTATAACCTCTTTTATTGCTTCCAATGACTCTCCTTGATCCCACATAATGGTTAATTAACTAGTCATTACATGTGATATTGTAGTTAGCCATTTTGTAAAAAGTTTTTTAAGCTGTTTGGAAGAATTTTTTTAAGCTGTTTAAGAACAACTTTTACAATTTTCTTAACTTTCTAATGGTTATAATAAAAATATTTTAATGAATATCTAACTATTATGAATGAAATGGCTAATGAATATGAAAAATATTTTAATATTTCAAAGAAAAGTTACATCATATTCTACTTGTACAAATTTCTCATGATAGTACCTATAGCTTACTCTACTCAAAATTTCAAGTTCTTCCAACTAAACTTAGATCTTCTAAGTTTTATTTTTTATAATTATCTTCATAATTTTGAGCTCTTTGTGATTTTCTATATTCATCAAGCATAAGAAAATTTGTACATTTTTATCAAAAATTTAGTTCTTACTATATTTTTGTTTTCCCTTGTAATTAGGTGGCCCAACATTTAAGAAAGCTCAAGTTCAGTTTGATCTTATAAAAAAATCAAGTTGGTGTTGAGCTTGTAAAGCTTGACTTATAGTTGAACCCACAAAAACTAGTAGGCTGGAGGTAAACTATAAGAAACAAAATCTCAAGTAGGTTGAAGATGAACCATAAGGAAAAATCTCAAATTAAAACTCTTTTAAAAATAGAATTTTTCTTGACCTCAATAGGGGTGGAAGTGGGTTTTAGTTTAAAATAAATCTTCTGAAATTTTGGTATATCTTTTCAACTTTAATTTTTATTTTTTTAATCATAAAAATTATAAATTAATATATTTATAAATTAAGATTTTCTATAATCATAAAATTAGTTTTATAAAGAATTTTTGAAAACTAAATACAATCTAAAAATTAACAAAATTATTTTAAAACATAATCATTTTACTTCAACACTAACATAATAAAAACTAAATACTCTTGTGAGATTTACATACAATCATTTTACTTCAACACTAACATAATAAAAGCCTAAAATACCACCTTAATAAAAGTCTGCATAAATACTTAATAAATGTCAATACATTGACATAATAAAAATCATATAACTTAATAAAAGCCCACAATCATGATTTAATAAAAGAATATTAAAAAACAAGTAATAATAAGAAAATCAAGTAAAAGTTTGATACAATAATTTCTATAATCAATTAACAATTAAGCAAGAAGCAAACTTCTTTAATTAATATAAGATATGTAATGAAGCTCAATTTTCATATAAGAGAGAATACAATGAATCTAACTTAAAATAACAAAGTGCAACTTTGTTCAAGAATGAACAAGAAGGTCTATATGCCATGACCTTACCCTTTCCTTTTCATAAAAATGATGAATCTAATCAAGCTTTCTAATAATAGATTTTTAAATCAAGAATTAGTCAATTATATCAAGTTTGGATGCCTTTATATGCTCCTAAGAATACTTTCAAATGACTTCAAACCCTCTCAACTAACTATGTTACAAACTAGCCAGATTAATCATTACTTATATCCTAAACTGATTATACCATACAATCAAATTGATCATATAAGTACAATGCATTACTGATAGCAACAACTAGCCAATCACTAGTATCCAACTAGTTTATTTTTATTATATAAATAAAATCATGAAGACACAATGTAGATGTCATATAATACAATTAGAACTAAGCTACACAAATCTAAATTATAAGATCTCGAGAAAATCTTGTATCATGTATAATCATATATTATAATAGAACTTATGACAAACTCATTTCTACTAATCATAAAACATCATATCACTACGTTATATGATAGTACTTCTATGATGAAAATCTATCTAATATTTGATTAAATCACAAAATTAGACTCTTAGTGATATGGTGTCATACTGTATGAAACTTGTATCATATTTTACAACCAAAAATAGTGTGCTTGGCCTAAGTCTAACATCTCACTAAATAGATACACGTATTATATGACTATGATGAATATCATCATACTACATGAAGCTCATCAACTCCTCACATCCCTTAGTCTGATAACTTGTTTGATCCTCCTATTAAATGTATGATACTAATATGATAAGTAATATTGGATTATACTAAACCTCAAATTAGACCTCTCTAATAAATAATCAATTTATTATATGATAAGAGTGTTGTAATTATAGAAGTGTAAAAGAGCCATATTACTTAGAATCACCATCGATTGACATTTTGCCTAATCAAACTATTAACTGAATATACTATATGATATGTTCACATAGAAGCATGATTAGTTCAATAATGTAAATTGACATTCTTCCTGATCTAAATATTTGTTGATCATATTATATAATGAGTTTAGTGTACATGGACAACTAATTCAGCCAAAATAAGCCTCGCTCAATTTAATCTCTTTTCATATCTAACTTGATTTAGCATTAAAACATAATATAATTCACTAAGAATGAAATATTATAAGGTAAATAATATAAGTAAAATAAGATAAAATATATATCATAAGTAAATTTGAAGTATCTCAAGTAAATTATTATAGGATTTGATATTTAACAAAATATAGAGACTCAATAAAGATCTTTTTTTATATTACTTATGCTTGTATTTTTCTTAATGCTCGTTATAATTAACACCCAAAAAACCTTCGTTAAACTCCTTGAGTTACATAAATAAGCCCTTTATAAGATTAGCCTAATTACTCTTGAGATGCATTATCTAAAATAAATACTTAAAAACATATTAATAAATATAATGCAATAATTTTGTTATCATTAAATAAGTAGTGTAATAACTAAAGACTAATTATCTTATTATATTTATCATATTTGATAAATGATGATGTGCCATACAACACACCAAATCTTATTTTCTACTTTCCACACAACATGAGGATGCAACATTATTGGCCAAAAGATAATAAATTCTTCTCTTTTTCACTCTTTAAATAATCTAATAAGGACATAGAAGATAGATCTAAATCACTCCAAGTGGTGATCATGGTGTTCTTCATCTTCTTCTCTTTCATCGAATTATTCTTTCTTTTATTATTATTCTCCACCTACTTTGGACAATCAGGATGGAAGTCTCTAAAGTCATTACAATCATAACATTGAATCTCCACATTTCCTTTATTTTTCTCTGTGTTTCTTCTCCTTATTCTTAGACTTACTTGTAACACACATTTTAAGTATTTTAGTTAGCCTTTTAGTAATGAATTATACCTCATTATTGCATGATGATTCTTCATTATAAAAGGGTTTAGCAACCCTCAAAGCCAAGTCGTTATCCTTCTTTTGTTGATTGCATTACACTTCTTTTTTTCTTTTTTCCTTCTCTCTCATTGGTCATGAGATCATCAAGTAGTTCATCCAAGAGAGATGGTCCAAGTTCTCTAAGACTTTGATGGTAATTACCAAAGGACTCCTTTTGAAACACTCAAAATATCTTCCTCACCGATTCAACATTAGAAAATATTCTATCAAGATTTGAAACTTTATTAACAATATTAGTAAAATGAGTATATCATTTATGGACTCTCCTTCATGCATACAAAAAAGCTCAATCATGCATAAGTGAATCAACTATAAATTATTTAACTTCAGTATCAGTAAACTCGATCTTTACTTAAATTTTTTATATTTTTTTAATTTTTTTGTAAAATTCTTAACTTTTTATTTTGTAATTTTACAAAATTTTTGGTGAAATTTTAATGTTCATGTGTTGGGATGAATCCCATGAGGGAGGTAAACATAAAAAAATTATTTAAATGCCAAATATGATAAAACAAAAGTGAAACATTTATGAAAGTAAGAAATTAAATAATAAATAATTTTAAAATCTTTTTAGTAAAGTTTAAGAGTAAAATGGAAAGAAGATATGGGATATTCAACTCCTTATATTGTTTTAATCAAAAAGGATTTTTTTTAATTTTCTAAAACATTGCTTACTTAAAAACCTAAAATAAAATCCCTATTTTTCGTAAACGTTTAAACCTTGCACGCATGGTTGTGATCAAACATGTCTCAATTATAAAATAAGAAGCCAAATTTATGAAAAAAGAGCATTAAGATAATATTTATATAATGAATTTTAGAAAAAAAATATTCAAAATACCAAATCGAATCAAAAGATTATAAACTTCTATGCAATGGTTCATTATTTTAAAAGTGGCCTGTGTGAATTTTTAAAAAAATAATTGTACCAAAAAAAATTTAAGAAATTTGATCATGTTTAAGGTTTTAATTAAAACCTAAAACTCTTTTATTTATTTTTCTATGACTAATAGCTAACTAAAGAAATTTAAAAGGTTTGAAAACATTTTTTAGTTAACTGTTTGAGCATTTCAAGAATAGAAAGAGTTGGAAGAATAAGACACTTAAGAGATTATAAAAACGCAAATATTGGAATTTGAAAGATTAAATCAAAATTTGCAAGGTTTGAAAACATTTTGCATTTTTAAGGTTAAGATGCTTCAAGAACAAGAAGAGTTGGAAGAAGACAAACACTTGAGAAACTATAAGACAACGAATATTTTAGCTTCTTAAGAATCTATTTTGAGGAAAAATTATGAGGCAATAATCCATACTTTACCATTTTAAGTTTTTTTTTTCCTCTTTTTTACAATTGCTTTAAATTTTTCTATTTTAACAAATTTTAAAAATTTAGTACTTGTTAGAACATCAAATTAAGGAACTTAAATATTATAAAAAACTATTATAATTTTCACTCTCTTTATGGACTAAAATCCTCCATATTATTAATTCAATAATAAGAACTTTTAATTTTCTCAAAAATATTTATTTGAATTAAACTTATGTTTTGAGATGTTACAAATAGCTAAGTCTAACCCCATGAAGAATAATTTAGTTTTCTTCAACTGCTCAAGTGTGACTCAGTATAGAACCTTTAAATGCTTATAGTGATAAAGATTGCTACAAACCTTGGGCATCGAGCTATATAATCATATCTAAGGATATTTGTAAAGCTCTAATGTGATTCTAGAGCAATTTGAAAAGTTAAGAAAGACTTATACTTTCATCACTTCATAGTTCATAACTTATTTAAAACTTAACATTTTCAACTTTGTATTTTACTTTTTGATTTCAATGAGTTATGAAACATTTATCAGAATCTCTAAAATGCTCTTTATATTATTAACTTCAAGTTTCATCCTCAAACGGTTTTGTGATTGCCTTAATACCAATGATTCGAAGTTTTGAATATGAAATTGTGATTTTGTTCCACATTTGTCATTTTGTTAATGTCTATGGAAAATATTATCAAATGAAATTCAAACTTTGTGAAACTTTTTAGCTTTTATAATCAATTTTTCATATCAAAGTTTGAGTTGATTTGGTCTTTATATAGATTTTGTGAACAAAAGCTAACCAATCATCTATAATTTTTATCACTTTTTATCTTTGTGAAACTACTTCAATCCTAAACTTTGTGAACAAAACCTAACCAAACCATCATAGATTTTGAGTTCTCCATACTTGATGTTAAAACCTAATCCATTGAACTTGAGAACTAAAGGAAAACACAATAGATTGGGTTCTTTGAATTTGATGTTAAAACCCAATCAAATGAACTTGAATTAAAGAAAAACTTTCTAAATTGAATTTTCAATAAGATTATAAGAATTTTTTTTGAGCTTGAAATAAAATTGAGCATACAAGTATGAAATAATAGAATTCTTTTAAATTATCTAGCTATTTACAACACCTTGAGTGAAAGTTGGTGTTGTATTTTCGAAGTAGTTTTGGATATCTAAATTAGCATAAAAATTATGGAAGTTTGCAACATAATTCGTGAGTTAAGCTTTTGAAGGCTTTTTATTTAGATCAATTTTTTAATTTAAAGATGTTTCATAGGAGTTTTTTTCTTACAAAATTACTTTCAAGTAATGTTCTTCTTTAGCTTGAACCTAGGAATTCATTAATCTATCATATTTAAATATTTGTTAAATCAATATATAGTCATCATTAAGAAACTCACTCAATTATTTGGTTTAGTTTTAATTTTTAGTAACTTTAAAATCTTATTCAATCTCTATGTTTATTTGCTTCCTTCAACTTTCTTATTTGCATCCCTTTATTTGCTAATTTTGCTTTAGGATTGATTCATATTTCCTAAACGAAAAACAACTCAAGAAAATTATCATCTTGCTAGAAAAACCTCTTAACATTTAACTACTATCTCATGTGCTTAGACAATGGTTTATTCGTAACAATAAAAAAGAGCACCATCTTGTCTCATTTCTCCATCATTTTAACCAAGGCAATTAAAAATAAAAAGTTAACCAAGAATGATGAAGGGTAACCTCACAAAGCGAGATGAAGGAACCCTTATAAAGGATAGAGAGGAAGGCCTTGTCAAGGAATGGAGAGAATAACTAGGTGCCTAAAGTACTTGATTGAGTAAACAAGCTTACTCAAGAAAACGATAGTAATATGAGCAAAATAATTAAAGCATTTAAAAGAGAATTTAATTCACTTGTACTGTTTCAAATACTAAAGATGATCATGTTACTTGAACTATAACATATGGGCATATAGAAATCATGTATATATATGAAATAAAAAATTTTGTTTATGCTAATTAATTTTTTTGAAATTAGAAAATCAGAACATTTGATCATTTATGGCAGCACTTGAATAGGATAAATGCTTATTTTTTAAGGTTCATTTAATCCAATAAAAAAATGTTATTAATGAAACGTGATATTGAAAGATAGAGCAACTATCAAAAAATATTTGTCGGTGTTAATCATAATTTTTAGGATTTATTTTAATTTCTTTTTTGGTTATTTATCTAAATAAAAAAAATGGTGCAGCTTTTCACAACCACAACTATCCTAATATTTTCTTAAAAGAATTACAATGAAAAAAAAAACGGCCAATGTGGGCTACAAATTTTATTGGGCCTTTCTCTTCTCATTTCCTTTTCAAGGTTTCCCGCGTGTGAGGATTATCTGTCTTTCCCGCCATATCATCACTCCCGCCAAAACAGAACGTTATAACGTGCAAGCCACCCGGCCAACGTCGTCATTTTCACTATACCATCTCATTCCCGGCATCTTGCGGCGTTTTTTAGGCCTTTTTCTTGGCCTCCTCTCTTCTCTTATCAACAATAGATGGAATCCCTAAATCCAACCGCCTTCTCCGGTAACTCGAGCAAGAAGAGGTTGAAGCCCTTGGATTCTTCGGTGCTCCCAAGCGAAGAGACTCAAGCTAATGCCTCGTCGGATGAGATTCCCACTCCGGAGAAGCCAGCCCAGCTTCCTCGGCGGGCCGGTAGAAGGAGCCTGGCCTTCTCAGTCAGCGGTGTGCGGAAGATCGCCTTAGGTTTGCAAAAGGAATGCCATCAATCTATCGATCCGAATGCTTTTGTCAGATCTGAAGTCGAAGAGAATAGGCCATCTTGGCCGTGTTCTGATTCAACGAACAGGTCCTTGGGTGACAAGGAGACCTTCAAGCTTCCAGAAAAGTAAGTCTTTGAGTTCCTGGTGATTTCTTTATGATGGTTAATATTGTGAAATTTGTTTTTGATTTTGCGATGTCGTTCTATTTATTCTGTGCTGCAAGATCCGCTTGACCTTGTTTCGTTATAATGTTTTAATTTAGATCTTCGGAGTTGGAAAATCTGAAATGTACTTAACTTCGCATAATTGAAAACCTCAGTATTTAAAATATAGATATTCCAGTTGGAAAGGAGAGAACAAAAGATATCAACAACAATCAAAACTAAATCAACTGTATTTATATGTTCTTTGTTCTTTAAAAGCTCAGATTGTTTTTGCAGTTGTATGATTTAAAAGTTAGAAGATGAACGTAGAATGGATGTAAGTAGTAAAATTTTATAAAAAAAAAAGCTGTGCCAGAAAACAGCATAAGAATGTTTCATATTACTTCAATTTTGTGGTTTATCGTCGCAAAAAGTTGCGTCATCTTAGGATTCCTATAAAGTAATTGGTTTTTTCTTTGAAATATTTGCCCTTTTCGTTTAATAATGATTTCCCTCATATCCAGGTTCGAAATGCTAGTAGATTTCTTCAATAGTCTTGGTAGTTCAATACGATTACTACAACTTAAACGAAAAATGACGACCTTTCCAAACATCAGTGCTAGTATTCAACATTTGACGGAGAGGTATTAATTTCCCCTTCTCCAGATCATTAGCTCCTTTATGATGACATGACCCGGACCTCCTTTGTGTGAAACTTTGTTTACTAGTGTGTTGTTGCAATTCCAGGAGATTCACTCATAGGCATTTAGCCCAGATGAAATACATTTTACCTGAAGCGATTTCAATCAAAAGGGTGCTCTTACATGATGAAGCCAGTTGCTGTATGAAGCCAGAGCTGCAGGTTTCTCTGCATGTGGATGTACTGGAAAGAAAATTTGATAGAGAAGGGGAGAGTGCTTACATAGCCTTAAGGAAGGTCTTCCGGTCAAGGCTATTTGATCTTTTTAGGGATCACCCGGAGGTACTTTCTCCAGATTAATAAGCTTCTCTTCATTTTCAAAAAGAACAATTTTTAGGATCCTTTTGTGAGTTATTGTGACCTTTCAAACTTGTGACAGGGACTTTTTGCTTCTTTGCATTATTGTATTGTTCGATAATTTTCTTCCCACCATATATTATTTCTGAAGTTGTAGCATTCTTGATTCAGTATTTGTTGTAATATTTGTCTCAGGAAGATGATATCCCAGAGGAAGCACTGCCCTTTCCTTTTGGTCAAGCAGGGCGAAGCTTATCAACAGAACCGAATGAACCAACCCTTTCCATGCTTATCAAATCATCATCCAATGCACGCCCTATACAACAAATGCCCACAGTTTCACACGTTCCTCCATCTTTCCAAAGGCGGTTTTCTTTGAAGACTCCCCTTCCCAATTCATTGAAAACTCCTCTTGCTTCATTGAATGAAGTTACCTTTAAGAATTGTTCATCTTCTTCAACTTCGGTATCTCCTGTTAAATGCTTTTCAGATCCTATTATACATAAAAAAGCTTTGGTGTGTTCCCCCGATCCAAAATCCTCATCAAGCATTCAGCCAAAATGTGATGATGAGGCTGTAAATGTGATCGATGCCCAAATTAGCCCTTCTATGGAAATTAAAGCTTTAGAATCAACTCCAGCCAAGGATTCAACACCCGCTAGGCTGATAACAATCACACCCAAACTTCAAACACCAAAGAGAAGTCGACACACAACACTTAATGATACCCCACAGAAGGAAGTAACAAAGAGGGCAACTCGAACCAAATTATTTCCAACTCCGCAGAAGACTGAAAAGTTTGACAACTCAAGAACAACATCTGTAGGTTCAGCAAATGGAGATGATGTTCTTGGATTCCTTCCAGAGTCTCTTTTGCAAGATGTAAGTTGGCTGTTATCTTTATAATAGATGCATTACCTGGTTATGTAGCAATCGTTTTTTGATAGCAGTCCAAAAGTTTCTTGTATATCTATTTTGTTTATTCTATTTTTTGCAATAGTCTGATGCTTTCTTGGTTGTTTTACTTGATGTCTAAAGGAACCCTTTGGTTCTGAATGTCATCTTGTCGGCATTTAAACCATATGGCTATTTAAAAATATTTTCTGCACATATGTTGGTCACAAAAGACTAGAATACCATCTTGGTGTTTTTAATTTTAAGTATATGTTACTTCACATGCAAAGGCTCGATAAGGAATTTTCCAACTGCAGATAAGGGACAAGGAGAGGCAAGCGATTGAAGAGACGAATGCTGGTGCAGCTGGAGCAAGGCTGAGGAAGAAGATGATTGCTTGTTTGCCCAAACTTTTTGATTCCATAATTCTCATATTTCAAACGGGGAACCGATCAGTTATTACAAAGCAGGAGCTTGTTCACAAGATTCTTTCAAGTCATATAAGTTTAGTTGATCGAAGTAAGCTTACCGTTTCTATGTTTTAATGTTTTGCGAATCCGGAAACGGTATTCCTGCTTAACAATGTCTTTTTTGCATTTCCCTTCAGTTGAAGTGGAGGAGCAACTAGATTTGCTGGAAGAATTGGCTCCGGATTGGATCTCTGGAAAGACAGCTTCTACTGGAGACTTCCTTTATCGGTGAGTTGGTTAACAAACCTTTTTTCTTGTGTTACATTCCATGAAATTAAGTGTTGAGATCAACATCTCATGGACAAGAAACTATAAAATTGCCAAACGGGTAATTGTTCATTTCTTTTATATCTTCATCCAATGAGTTGCCCATATCTTAACCAAAGGAAATATGTACTTTAACATTCTTAGTCTCCAAAATCTGTAACTTAAAGCAACTTACCAAGAGATCTGTGCTTCTTTGGTTGAATGCTCCTATTGGCAGTTAAAACCCGTTCGTTCTGGTATGTGCAGGGTAAATAAATTGTCAAGCCCATTGGAGATTCGGCAGAGGCTTTCAGTTGCTATGTGACCTGCCCTTGCGCTAAATGGAGCGTGTTCATCAAATGATGTAGATTGCTGCAAAGCATTTTTTGGGTTTACGCAGTTGGATTAGATGTGTATTTATTTAGTTCTTTCTTCATAAAGCATTTTTATCTTCCAGCTTGTGTAGCAAAATAATTTAACTATGGAAAACATGGAAATTCCTTTGAAGAAAAAAGATATTCTGGAAATTGGTTGTTTTGAAAAGCATTGCACGTATGAAAATTATTATTTGGTAAATTTTTTATGGTTTTAAATATATAAAGGAGAAATCTATTTTTCATGTTTTTTGAGTTTTTAGTTAAATCTTCCATGTGCTTAAACAAGGGAAAATTGTTTAAAAGATCTGTTCATATATATAATTTGGTTTTTTAGTGCAATTATGCAAAGTGGTCTATTTTTGGATATATTTAAATCATAGCATGTCTTAGCCTAAGTTGTTTTTCTAAGTACTATGGTATTTCATTTACTAAACTTTCTTATTTCGGTTAGTATTTTGCATGTAGATGAAAGTGTCATCTATTCTATATAATTTATGAGGACACTTAATACAGATGATCATGAAGCTTTTTTGGTGAAAGTGACCCAGGTTGTGTTTGATGAAGGGTTTTAATCATAAAAGTATTTTTTTATGCTTCCTAAAATCTTTGTTTCAGTCCCTACGTTATCAAAAAAAGTCGCATGCAAACAGTGCTCAACTTACCCTTGCTTGAATCCTTAAAAGCAAAGGGGCCAGACTTGAGTCTTAGATGTGGGCTTGAAATGATTCAAAAGAAAATGAAAGAGAATTGTTGATGCTAAAATTAGTCTTTGGTAATCAAACCTCAAAGAGGTGAATCCTAAATTTTCTCTTTTCTTTATGCTTCTATTTTTTTTTTTCAATGGAAAGTTTTTCTTCTAGCAGTCATCACTCTTTTTTTTCATTTATTCTTCTTTAATAGGCATTAATTAACTTTTATTGCAATAGAATTGTTATATGACATCTCTTGAGAAAATCACTTGGACAAATGATGAAAAGTTTACTCCTAAACCTTTGGAATCCTATTTTATTGTGACTTTGTCCATAAGTATAATTTATAGTTTTACATAGCAAGAGATATAGTTATTTATTTTTATATTGATTAGTTGTATTTGATTTTATGTACTTTTCATCCATAATATATCAAAGATTTAGTTGGCCTTACAAATCAATACCTTCTATTGAATTATGTGTCTTGATCACAAAATTGATCATTTTTTTTGTCTAATAGATTCATGGTGCTACATGTGTAACAATCTTAGTTTTTATTTATTTTATTTGAGAAAGTTCTTTGAGACGAGTCCAACGGTATTTAGTTTGTAATTTTCATAGCTCTAAGGATTAAATTATGAATTTTTAAAGATCTGGGATAAATTTGTAACTTGAGGATAAATTTGTAATTTTGTAAATGTCGTCATAGCTCAAATTCGTTTTGACAAAAGGTATATTTGCAATTTCAGAAGATGTTGGCTGTGCTGGTATATGTGTAATTTTAGGAATTTCAGCTCAGGTCTATCTATATGGGCGGAGGATCTATGCGCAAATAACGAATTTGGAGGGGGTTTTATGCAAAATAGTCAATTCTCAAGCCTTCTGGCAGTCAGTTCACGAGGGTTCGAGAAATTTCAGCTGTGGTTATAAAAGCTAACCAGGGTGCGTTTGAAAAGCACTTTTATGAAAACTAATTGGCTGCGGGGAGGTTGCCAAAATGTAAGGGAGAGTCTTCTGAGAGTGTGCGAGATTTTTGACAATCGCCGCCGTGCTCTTAGAGGAGTTCCGGCACACGACAGTGACGGCCAGTGAGGATTCCGTAAGGTAAGAAAAAATGCGAATTGCTTTGTCGTCGGGGTTGTGTAAGGTTTTCAGTGAGTAGCGGAGATTGAGAGGGGCCGAGTGGCCGACGGGAGACACAGGAGGTCTCTAATTTTGTCGACGAAATGATTCAGTTCCATCAGACACATAGGAGAGAGGTAAGCAGGAACCGGTCTAAGCCTTGGATCGGGTAGCACTGCTGAATCGGGCACGCTGGGAATGCACGTTCTTATCTTTGACTATTTTTGCATTTATGGCCTTGTAGGACATAAAAAAATCAGAAGTGGACACGACGATTTGTACATCAAAATTAAGTAAATAAATTTCTAACCCTGTGATGTAGGACATTAATATATGTTTTTACATGGATTTCTTATTATCACATGGTGTTTTGGTTGTTGTTGTTTATTTCAATTTCATAAAACTAAAAAGAAAGAAGAATGGTAAAGAAAGAAACAATAGGGAACAAAATGGTCTTTTGATATAGATCAATTTTCTGGATTAATGGTTGAGAAAATGGCAGTAAGAAAAAGGGATTCCTAGAGAACATTATCCTCACCACTAGGCCCAGCGTGTGAGATCGCAGGGTATCGATCTTCGGATCATATGTCTTTCTAATGCTACGTGCTATGACTCCATGATAATTTACACTAGGCCCAGCATGTTGGATCGTAGGGTATAGGTACCATACCTGCCTGGTGGCACTAGGCCCAACGTGTGGGATCGCAGGGTATCGATCTTCGGATCAGATATCTGCCTAGTGTTATGTGCTTGATTGGATGTCGGTTGGAGGTCATTTTCTTGGTGATGATTGGATCCATAAAGGATAATGCGTCAAAGGGAATAAGGCCCAGTAATAACACACATATAATCGAAAATAATAAGGAACTGGCATTTCTTTTGGTTTTTCATCTGGTTTTATATATGACATCTTGTATGGTTTTAGTTTTATGCATCTGATTTATCTTCACTGTTCATGGTATGCCTTTCTATTTACTTGGTTAATTATTGTGGATTTATCTACTGAGATCTATAAAACCTCATTAGTGCTTACATCATAGGTCATGCATCCTATTTATCCACTACACAGAGAGCTGGGAAAGTTGCTGATACAAAAGAGCCCTTTTCACCAGATGTGTGAGAGAGGGGAGGTTTTGGTGTGAGTAAACTTTTAAAAAACATGTTTTGTTTGTATTTTTGGATTTTAGGTCCCTATGTAAATATTTTAGTTCAGTTCCAAAAAATGGGTTCGAATAGGAGTTGGGGTTTGTCTTACCGTCGGGTCCCCACCTTGGGTTTTGTTCATTGTCCTCACCTGATGTTGTAATAGAGAAAAATCTCTGATGTTTTGTTTATCTAGTGGTACTTGTTTGAGGTGGGAGACTTGACAATATGTTTAGGTTACTCATTCGTAATATTAGTCTCAGTATCATATGCTACAATCTAGTTCTTGACAATATTCCACATATTAACATCTTAAATATTTTTACACGTGTTACAATTTTGACATGTTTTTTGCGACTAACATTAGTCCCAAAGCTTACATTTTGCAAATATCTTTGTGAGGCTAATAACCCAATATAATTCATCACACACAAAAGTTACATACAAATAACTAATAAAGATTTGCAGTTACTTATCTATAATCCTTTAGCTTCCCTTTTAAGAGAGTTCCATTCATTCAATCCTTAATATGCTTCACAATCATAACTTATTATTTTTTAGGATTTTTTGTTGTATTTAATCTTAATAGCTAGTAACGTTTAAAGTTTCTAAAACTTTTGCCCATGAATTTGACCATAAAATCAAGCATATGTTAACTAATGATTGGTTAAGTTATAAATTTGAAGTAACATCTAGAAACAAAAGAGAATGCTTGTAGTGTAGCAACACACACATACAACTTGGAATGGACTAAGGTGGATTTTCTCAAGGACTTGGCTCAATTTGCTGATTTGATTTCGTGTTGGTTAGCTTTAAATATTGTGGCTAAACCATTTGAAGATCTATCATTTATTGCATTACAAATGATAGAATTATTAAACATTTTCTTTATGCATGAGTGACACTTAGGTTAATATAGCCATCCATGCATTCTTATTAAATCATTCTCATTAAGGTTAAACATTGTTAGCATTAGAACATATATATCATTTAATATAAAACATTTTAGAATCAAAATTTGTGCTAAAATTATTGTTAAAACAATCTTTGTTCTTCATTATCTTATGATCGTACAATACGATGACTAATATCATACTTATATAGCTTAGTTTTTGTCTTGCTTTATTAATAGAAGTTGGAATTATGAAAGCATCATATACATACAATGATCTCATCATAAAGATGCTATGGTTTGTCATGTAAATGTTGAGTAGTATAAGTTTGGTTGTATAAGGTATCGACCTTGTATGATTTCAAGTTGTTTGAGTTGAATTTTCTCATTGTTATACTCATACAAAT
Organism: Vanilla planifolia; assembly: GCA_023846275.1. Lineage (NCBI taxonomy): Eukaryota > Viridiplantae > Streptophyta > Magnoliopsida > Asparagales > Orchidaceae > Vanilla > Vanilla planifolia. Next base: position 14,523,119 of record CM043867.1, on the reverse strand, counting down.
ACCTTCTTATGTGCATGATTGCTATTTCTTCTCAACATAAAAGTCATGATTAAACTATAACTGGGTCAAACTTTTTCAATGTTTTCAATCATATTAATATGACTATTCATTTAACTTAGAATGACCAATTGTTGCTCGATTATATATTATATCATCTATGTATGATCCCAAGTTCTATTATGTGTATTCTTATAACTTTTATATCATATAGTACAAAATTTTATACCATACTTATATGAGTTATTTCTCTTTACAAATAATTTAATGGACTTAGGATAAAAAATTATAATATTCATAAGAATACAATGTAAGTTTATTGAATGAATGTGATCTTTTTGTTAAGTTGTAATTGTTAACTAAAACACTAATGTATCATTATAATCATGTATTGTATAGAAAAATCTTTATACCTCAATACATTGTAAAAACATTAATCATACGATCATGATTCATTTATTGAATGTGTACGATAATCTATGACATGAATAATGAATATATTGTATATGTACAATCTCAATGATATGTTATGTTGTTGACCCCTAACCATTGTATTTGTTTTATGATTAAAAATCTTAAGTATTTTTTATGAATTTGTCTGAGTGGATTTTCAAATTTTAAATAGTCAATATTTATATTAATTGGAGAACCTAAAGAAGAAGACGAGCAATTGTCAAATCCTATGAAGGCCATCATAGTTAGATTAAAAACCATAAAGAGATTAATTTTTAGTTTACTTTCGAGTATTTTATTTTAATTAAAATGTTAAGCTTGTTTGAAGTCAATCTTGTAAGACATAAAAATTAAATTTTATTTAAATTAATAAAATCCTAGGATAGAACATTGATCATCTTAAGAATCATTTGATATTTGATTAAATCGTTAAAAATCTTTATTCAATAACTCATTGCAAGTACATTATAGTTATAAAAATTAATTAGCAAAAAATAATAATGATATTAAAATAAAAAAAACTAATTCGACCTTAGAACTAAATCCCAAGCATTGGTTCGAGGCTGAAATCCTAACTTAGTTTGCTATAGTAATCAAGTCAAGACATAATTATTGAACCCATATTTAATAATATTGGATTGAGGCATAACTCTCAAAATTAATAATCAATTACTTGCAGCATTGGTGATTAAGTCTTGAACAAACTAGGGGCATGCAACCCAATTAGTCGACTGAATTGAAAATGTAGGCAAATGCTTAAAAAGAAATATCTTTAGTTCATATATGCAATATAGGAAGAAACATAATGCTTTTGTTCATGCAAATGACTTCCAAATTGAGTGAATCATGTGAGCCATTCAATTGTGTAATTTCATGATTAAAAGAGCAAAATCTCATCTGTCTTTTGAAAAAGCCTAATTAGATCTGTTTAATTTTGTGATCACACAACCCTTTTTTAATGCATGCATAAGATCTAAATACAGTTATTAGATCATGATTTAGATCTAATAATCCATAACAAATCCCATTTCTAAATAGCACCATTTGTTTCATCCATATTCATTCATGCAATTTTTGTGATCGATTGATTAAGATTATTTCATATCATTATTAAAATATTAATACCTAAGTTTTTAATAAAAATATGCCAATTTATTTTAATTAAAAGAAAGTAGCAATGACTAATTAGTTTATTTGGTAGTTGGTTTTAGCAATTTGAACATGACTATAAATAGAAGATTTTTTAATGTAATTAATTGATAAATTTTTTATAACAATTTGGTAAAAGTTGAAGAAAACATTCCAAGTCATTCAAGCCAATAGCATTTGATACTAATTGAATTGTATCATCAAGCATGCCAAAACCTTAAAATATAAAGTATGTACAAATAATATAAAATTGGATAGACCTCATCAAGATAAGTCTAACAATATTTTTTTTGTCTCGATAGAAGTTTGTTTGGAATTGTTATGAATTTTTAAATTTAAAAGGTTAAAAAATATATAATAATAACTTATTAAATAATTCAATTATATTAATAGGGGATTCATAATTGAACATTTTGCAAGAGCAACTTGATTCTTTTTCATAAGTCCATGCACTATTAAAACCTTTGACAAAATCAAGTAGAATGATGAGTTTTAGTGTGATGTCATATAAGGATCTTGTAAGAATGTTAGAGTTGAAAAAATTTTGGGATGGGTGACCAAGCAAGAATAAACCCCTTAAGAAGGACAAAACTCGATTAATTTAGAACATAACTCATTAAGAAAGGCTAAAATGTTACAGTATGGTATTAGTGCTGATCTTCTGTAACTCGATATTATTCGAGGATGAACCAAGTTAAAGTATGAGGGACAGGATGGTGAATAAGTTTCACATTGATTATAGAAGGGATGATCTTGTGTGATATAAGTAAGGCCATAAATTTTAAAATGGTGAGGCACATTTTGTAGTTAACCTAAGGAGAGCTCTATAGTTAAGCATCTTAGAGATAAAGAAATTTTAGAATTGGTAACTAAGTAACAAGGGATCTCCTAAAGAAAGACACAACTTTAATAGTTTCAGATAATACCTTACCAAGGAAGGCTTAGATCTTACACAATTCTTGGTTCCACTAAAGTCTTGGTTGGAGCAAGAATATAATTCAATTAGTACACACCTAGTTCTTTTTTTTCAAAACCATAGAGTATAACTTATCCAAATTCATAATATTAGATGTTCCTATAATTTTCATTATAGATTGATAAAAATATTATCATACTAAGAAATCGATGCAATTAATAAACCACTCGAATATAAATCCAAATCAATGCAATATCATGAAATGATCACAAAAGTCTGATGAGAAACATAATAACAACTACTAAGTCTAAATAGTAGTCTTAATATAGTCTCATATTCAATAAATACAACTATTGATAAATAAGATTATATCTACTATTAATGATAAAGAAGTAAAAAAATAATCCTTTAACTATTATACTAATTCTAATAATCTCTAACTCAATGCTCACTCAACTCTTACTTCCCTAATCTTACAAAAATGTAAAGAGGATAAGTTGAAAATCTCAATAGAGAATCTTTAAGCCATGATATAAAACTAACAAGTAATATCTTAGTAGTAAATATGTAACAACTAAGTAATCATGTAAATGAATGACATCAATACTAGTTATCTTAAGTATCACAACTATCAACTAAGATATTACCTATTCTTATAACATGGCTAACCAAAAAAAATAATATTCTTTATCTAATCTATTACACTCCTCTATCGAAGAGAACCATGATAGGACCTAGCATTCCTATCTCATTTATAATTTAACACTCCATAAGGTAATGTCAAATGCATAGGATAACCCTTTAGAATTATAAAAGTTCTTAATAACCATAAATACTCCTTTCCCAATATAGCACATCAGTTTTAGGGAATCTAGCCAATCTTAGAGGTTTTTATCACACATTCTGGCACTCACCCTATAGGCTTAACCATCCACATATAACTACTTCTAGGTCAAGGGAGTAGAATAACTATCTTCTCTATCTCCTAAGTGAGTGTGCATGATCAAAGATCCATTACACCTAAAAACCTTATAGTTCTAACTCAATAATTTAGAATATCATAGCCTATTTTCTTATATGTAGCCTTTTCTTAATTTCATCTAGTACCTTAACTTTCTAGGCTAACCTTAACACACTCCTATCCTAAGCTCTTTTACCTTCATCCATGACCTTGGTTGAGAGTTATTATCCAAAGTCTAAACCTCTATGTGCTTAGAGGCTTAAAATTGATATTTGTTTAACTCATCACTATAACATCCTTCTATAAGTTCCTCTCCCATCGATTATTCTTAAGACATTAAGCTTAATTCAAAGATCAACCCCACCTTATATAGCTATAACTAAGCACTTTATATATCCAAATTAAACTCTATTAAGGATTATGAATTATACACGAGACCTTAGCCTTAAGGACTAACTCAACATTAACACTTTAACCATAACCAAACCCTAAGCTTACCAACATATCCTTACTCATCCTAGCTCTCATTTAAAGCCTTGAGCCATGCCCTCTAAGGTCTCACACACCTTAAAAGCCAATTAAAATCTCTTAAGGGTGGAACACATGCCTTCTATGACTTAACCAAGCCATGTTTCCATGCTTTTCAAGCAAATCCAAGGCAAAGGGATATTTGGCTATAATATTATCTTAGGTTTTGACTTTTTTCTAAGTTCCACTAATTGTTCATTTTTTATACTAAGGTTTGAAAGGTCCATGCAAAATTTGGCTCACTTTTATGCATGGTTTTGCAACACGAGCACACTCATATCATATTATGAAATGATATGGCATGTATCTTTATACTTAACCAAGAAGTTTTATTTCTTATGAATTACTACTTAAAAAAGCATTTCCATACAATCTACTTTTCAAAAAATAAATAATAAAATTTTGAAGCTAAAATTTCTTACTTTAGCTTAATACTTAGATCATTATAACATAAAACTCATGAATAAGTAAATAGTAATCATTGTATACAATCTACTTAACAATGCATCCATTCAACTTGGAACAAATAAAATATTTACCAAGATTATAAATTCTATCAAATATGATAAGAAACAATATTATATATTATTTAGATAATGTAGGCTAATGGCCATTAAATTTGCATCCTTGTGGTTGTTAACACTTTTCTAGCCAATTGTCATAATGCTTCATGCTTAATTAGCCAACAAGGCATCAAATTCAGCATGGTTTTTAGTTCAATCCATATGAAAAGCTCACAATTAAGCTCATTTTACATCATCAAATTGTTCACATATTTTTTATAATCAAACCAACATGCAACATAACTTAATATCATGGGATCTACCTTGTATTCATTTGTAAAATCTTATCATACATTTTTTTTAACATGGTTTTATTAGATATATTGCTTGAAAAAAAGATACTTGACCTCTTTTGAATGATAGATAAATCCAAAATCGTCTTGGGTAGAAAGAATTCCTTTACTTCCCATCAAAATTCATGAAGATGTAGGATTAATTATCAATTTTTCCAAGGTTCCACATGCATTTAGCAAAATAATTCAATTTTATCTTGCTTAAATCTTAGTTAGGTTTAATGCATGAACTCAATGGTTATCCACCCTAAAACAACCATGTAGAGAACATTTCCTTAATTAGATCTTCCCTTGCTTCAAATCTTGAGCCATCCACCTTCATCTTCATGACTTATCTTGATTTCTCTCCATTGTATGTCTACGTTGGCCTCTCTAGAAGTCTCTTTTTTTAGCAAGGTTTTATAAAATCCTTAAAAGTACATCATAAGGGTTTATATTTCCATGACCACACCTCCTTAACCAAAGTTTTAACTCAAGATAAACCAATTTTGGGTTTAGGTGAGTTCTATCTCAAGTATTTAAACTAATCTCACTTAAACCATATCCTTCTAGATAGCTAAATCTAATTCTAAAAATTAAAAATTTTAGAAATTTTCTAGCTAATTAATTTATTTATTTATTATTCTTCTTTTTCTTATATTTATTCTTCCTTAAATATTAGTAATTACATCATATATACTATTTTTTCTTTTTAATCCCCTTATCCTCAACCACAACTCCTAATTTTTAAGACTCTTTTCATATATTTAAATACATTCATAATTAATAATATTAAGAATAAAAAATAAAAAATAATAACGTAAATAAAATTATAAACTCATTTTTAAGCATTTAGCTTAATTAAGATTCATGTGGTCCAACTTAGGTCTTACCATTCACCATGCTTTCAATTCAAATTTCACAATGTAAAATTTAAATTTAAAATTTTATTCATAAAATAAAAAATATCTTGATCATTTACATTTTCAATTATATGACAAAAATGATGTGTGTAACATCTTGGGTGAAGCATAGTAAGCTCAATGATCAAATTGGGGTATTATAACTCTTATTTTTTATGCCAAGTTTGAGGATGAAAGGTTTCTATTGAATTTGTTGACCAGTGCATAGGCCTAGTTGCATCACAAATGAAAAGAAGTATTGCAAAGGTGTGGTATGACATAGCAAAAAAATATCACATATTTGTAACACCTTTAACTAATTTATTCTTGGTTTTCAAACTCATCATCCCTTACAACTAGAGTATTTTATTCTATATGGCAATTTCATTTAGGTTTGAGTTCATATTATCCATCATTCATTAATCATTGATAACAAATCTTTTAAACATATCTATTTATTGTGGCACTTTGCCCTGAGGATTAAAGTATGGGTATTTATGTAATTGTCTTTGAAATATTGTATAAGATGTTGTGTACTGAATCAAGCAATTATGTTGTGCATTATAAAGTGTGGCCCGTGATTTTCAACTTAGAGGAGTTATTGTTGATTTGGTTGAACAAAGTATTGTGACAGATGTGTCTTACTCTCCAATTTATCAAAATGCATTTGTTAATGATATCTTAGTTGGGTCAACCATAGGTGGATATAGGCCAAGTGTTGGTGTTTGAATCACTTGAAATTCTAGTGTGCTTTATTATTTATTCTTATATATTTCCATTTTTTTATAATTAATTATAAAGTATTTTAAAAGTTCATAAAAGAAGTTCTCTTGAAATTTAAATCTTAAGACTTATCTCAAATCTAGTATTACTAACTTTTATTTTGAAGAAATTAAGTATTCAAAAAGGGTCTATTAACCCTTGCCCCTCCCATTTTTTTCTTGTGGACTACCAAGTTATTTTTATTAGTATCAAGTAAAGGTTGCATTAAAGGATGAAATTTTTAAATTAAGATCCTAACATATTCTTATTTTGGTTGTGAATGAATTATTCATACATATTGTCCTCCTTTGTTTGTAGGTGAACAACATTTTATATTGAAATTTTATTTTAAATTTAATAAAAATATTGCGTATGATTTATTGGATTTCTTTATCCATCCTTGAATTATTGGTTGGCATAGGAGTGATAGGTCAAGAATATTGATACAATTGAATGCAAGAGGATAGACCTAAATATTCTATGTTGTCTCAAAAATTGCTATAAAGATCTACACTTTCTCAACTTTCTTTGAGGTGATGTAGGAACTAGATAAGTTGTATGGTAAGAATCAATCCCAAGCCTCCAATGAAGATAAGAAGTTGAAGAACCAAAAGAAGAAGGAATGGAAGAAGAAGAAAAGTTTACTCAATGCATTTTAAAGCCAAGTTTAGAAGATAAATTCATATCATGCAAGTCTTTCTCCATTAATGTTTCATTTATTGAATACAATGAGAACTTGTTTATTAGTTTTGATAAACTTGTGAATGAACATAAGAAACTAACTAACATGTATGCTATGTTAAAAGTGAAATTTGACAAACAAGAAAAATATATTCATTCTATAGAAAATCAATATATTGAGATGAAATAAAAGAATGATGAGTTCCAAAATAATGAACTCTTACATATTTCTACAATGAGCGTGTTATAAGATATATTTGATGAATTTAAAATACTACAAGTGAAACTTTTGTGGAGATTCTTTAAAATATGCTAATACTCAATTGAGAAATGAAAATATAGATCTTAAAGAAAATCTAAAAAAGTTTTCTATGATTGAAAAGGAGTTAAATTATTTGAAAGTAAAGTTTACTTATGTATCTTCACATGTTTCTACAGCTCATATTTCTACATCGTATTATGCTATGTTACATAATGTTGTAAAAAAAGATATTGCTCATGTGCATGCTCATTCCACTATAACACCTAAATTCAATGGTAGTTATAGATTAAAGAAATCTTATGTTACTTTGCCAATATCTTGCACTCATGCTTCATCCAAAGTGTATGCAATTATTATTCTAAGCATGGGCCTATTTCTTATAATTGTGCAATTAGAAAGTTCATTAACATGAAAAGAAATAAATGGGAATGGATTTCTAAAGGTATTTTTGTGAGAAAAACATTTGTAAAGCATGAGTAGCTATGTAGTATCAATTATACATTACCACTCTTGAACCCAAGATGGTTTTGGTTCCTAAATTTAAAGCATGAGTAGCTATGTAGGTGTCTCTATATAAAGAGGGCCTAAGGAGAGAAACCTTGGGTAGAATATGTCTCACTTAACAAAATGTATATATTTGAGCAAATATTGTTCCTTACCTTATTATTAATAATTATAATTATAATTGAATAATTATAATATAATATATTTAGCTAAACCATAAATATACCCACATATGTTGAATCTAAAATGAGAAGAATGTGCCAAATGTTATCTCATAAGAATGAGTTAAACAAGATGAGAAGCCCAAACCAAAACACTTTATTTGAAAAAATGAACTAGTGTAGTATGGACTTGCATATGAAGAATCAAAGACCTAGATGAACAGCTAGACCAATGGCGTATTAAATAAGAAATGAGAATGATTTTATGAGAAAAATTGAGGGTTATAACTAATTAAATAGGTATGATCTCTACATCATACAATATGTTTCATAACTAACTTAGATTGGTTGAATTCAAGTAAAATTAGTGTTTCATACATGTATGATTATATTTCAACTTATATTGATCTGATATGATCTTATCATTATTAGATCAATTATTAAGTTTTCACATGGTTGTATAGTTCATACATATACAATTAGGATATATTAAATGACTTATTGTTATCTAGAATTACAATTATTATGTTTGGTGCACTTAAGTCTATTATGAAGAGAAAGTATTGAAATCAAATAAAAGCAATTTATTTATCATAATAGCATGATAGTCATTACATGAATTGATGAAGAGAGTTGCACCACTTAGAAATGTGTAATCATCCAATCAGTGATTTACAATGATTATTTTGGCTAATTACTTTAGAAGGCACATTTTTGGATTTTGTACATTTTTCTTGTTTGTACAAGTACAAATCTCACACATATAAATAGGACTACAAGGTATGGTGAATAATTCAAAAAGATTAACTGAGTAAGAAATCAAAAGACAAATCATCCAAAGGGGTTTCTATGGTAATCTATTATATAGTTGTCCCCAAGTGGATTTAGATGGAACCAAGGAACTTAATTCAAGTTGATTAACTTTGCCTTCATAATTTTTAGCATTAATTATTAGGATTCCATTATTTTGCAAGTTAGCTAACCTTTGTTAACCCAAGACATTCTTATAAAATCTAATCCAAGTTCATTGTCCATGGCAATGTTGTATTAATAACAAAAGCACTATGGCTAAGAAACTTAGGACCAAGAAATCAACAACCAAGAAGTTGCAATGCTCTGCTAGTTAAGTTTTAGAAAAAGAATTTTTTAGAACTAAGGATGACATAAAAGCATTGAACAAATTAAGAAAAGTGGGATAAATTTACTAAATCCATTGAATGCAAAGCAAGAGTTTAAATAAGGTGATCCAATTTTATTCTACTTTATCAAGATAGATTTGGAGGATGCATTACAACTTAGCATCCATTCAATAATAGTATGATCAAATATTTAAATTTAAATTTGAAAATTTCAAAAGTCCTTAGTGTTGTTAGTTTATCACATTGTAAGACCACTATTGAGATCACTAAGATGGATATCAATAGTTTTTTCAAAAAGTTTGAATATGGTCCTACTCTGTGGCCAAATTATGAATGTTCAAACTTTGACTAAACAAAGATAAATAAGTTGATTTGTAACTTTACTAAAATAAGTCATGTATAGCAGCAGGTCAAGTTCTTAACTCAATAGGCATACTTAGTTCAATACTTTATGAGTAGTATAATCATGCAAAAGTTTTGTGATAAGTAGCACATCACCCCATGACTATCTCTTGCCACTTATTATTACCTTAAAAAGGAATCTATTGACATGGTTGAGACAATGTTTAGGATTATAAATAAACTCCTTGTAGTCAGGAACCTTAAATACAAGAAAAATGTCAACTTAAGGTATGGTCACCTAATTTCACCATTAATTAGTTTCAAGTATGGCATAAGGTTAGAGGATTTGAACTACATTCTAAGGGCTATAAAGGCTTTAGACATGAAAAGGATGTAACACATTATGCAAATGAATGATGACTAGGTTGCTACGACTCATGAAGATGAAGATTAGTTAGCTACTAAAGTTTATCAAGAATAACAACCTTCTATTACTAATGCTCCTTAACTTAAACTCCATCGACCATCTACATCCTCTAATAGAACTTCCAATGATGATGTGTCATATGAAATGCAACTTTCTAGGATTAATGCTTCTTAATCTCATATAGATGCTAAGATTAAGGAAATGAAGAACAAATTCTTTACCATGGAGCAAGAAGTGCATAGACAAGTAGATTATGTCTCTCAAGAAATTGTTGATTTACTTAAGAAAGTTTGAAAATTTTTCTAAGATAGAGTGAAAAAAATTAACAAAATATGTTATAAAATGTTCTAAATAGTTTCATTATTTGATATGTTTCTTTTAGCTCCATTAATCAATATTAAGTGGTATCTCTTATGGTTATTGTGATGGTTATTTACCTTGATGTTTGTTAAAGGGGATATACATAATGAATGTGAACATTTGTGAATGAATATTTTCTTCCTTGATCGATCACAAAAAGTGGGAGAAAACTTGAAATGCTAGAATTTAGAATTCTAGAGAGAGACCAATAGTAATTTAGGTGGAATTGTAATTGGAAGAGGAATCACGATAGTTTTGTTTTTGCTATCTATTACATGGTTATAAAGGGAGTTGATTTCTATTTATAACTCAGCCTTATTTGACGTCGTGTGTACTTGTCTTGTTTTCATGACTAGGTGTGGTATACAATGCAAAATCTTTATTCTAGCTTCACAATTACATTAGTTTCGTTTTTATTAAGTTCTTTATTGTCATATTCTTTTTCTACATTGGTATTGTAATCATCTAGGGGAGACATTTGTACCCTTGAGGGTGATGATCATAAAACCAAACTATTAATCACTATTGAATACTTAAAGTTTTTGCATATAGATCTAGTAAATATAGTGAATGTTGAAAAGGATGAAGGCATAAAGACATTGGTTTGGAATGAAGTGAGCAGAACTTTGTTCATGAATAGTTTGGCTCAACTTTTAGATCTCTAAGCTTGCTAGGTTTAATCCTTGGGGTATGGTTAAGTCACTTGGAGGCCTTCATTTACATAATTACTATGATTAGAAATGTCAAACATTTTCCTTTATGCTTAAGTGGCACATTAGGATTGAATTGTGTTCTTTTTCATGCGTTATCTCACTAAATCATGTTTTTGGATCATAAGACTTATAGATTGACATATACTATAGAATTAGATTAACACATTAATAACATAATTACAAGTCTAGAATAAATAAAAAATTAGAATAGTAAAATCAAACTTAAAATAAGATATGTTTTTTACTATTTAATTATTGTATGATATAATATCTAATATTGTTGTTGTATGATTTACATTCAGGCTTAAAGCTACAATTGAGCTTAAGATTTTCATGACATTGTATAGGTACAGTGAGTTTATTGTACAAATGCAACTATCATTTGGACCTAAAAATAGAAGTGAAAATATGAACATACAATCTTGTACATGTATTGCCCATTCTATAAGAGTCAAGTTTCAATTAACATCATATGACTACAAAGCTTCCTTCATATAAGTGCACACTTCATCTATTGTTGCTTGGTTGTATGCACAATAGTCCTTCTACGATCACCAAGCTTTATTTTGTGTGTTTATAATGACTACATCATATAATATGAAGTATCATATCTATACAATTAACTCCTTATCACAGACAACTACAATTACTATATAAGAAATGGATTCATATTATTATACAAATATGATTTTGTATCATATAAATATGATCATTCATTTGTTAAGCCAAACTATTTTTGGTTTATATTTTTGTATGATGGTGATATTAATATCCCACTTGTACAATACAATCTTATGGGAGATAAAATAATCTTGATATAGTATTATCGTATCACTATGATAGGTTTATTGTATATGTATGACTATCTTTTTAATATGATTTAAAAATTTCATACAAGATAGTACAATGGTTCATCTTTATATAATCAAATTATGCAATATTTTTCTTAGAGCTTAGCTCTTGGACAAAATAAATATCATATAGTGGTAATCTAATTTTAAACATGTAAAATCTATTTTAGCTATAAAAATAAACTATATTATACTTATATGATCTATTGATCATCTAGTATGATATATATAGAACATAGACATTGCACTAAGAATTGACATCATATAGTATGAAGACCTTGGAATTGGATGATAAGTCATTTTTAGAAAAATAGTTATAGTCATGTCATTATATAATTGGAATGATCTTGGTCTTATTCTCATCATTCTATTATGATGGTTTTAACATATTAATATGATACAATGAAAAAACATCTAATAATTAGTATAATCTTTTTAAAAAGTAAATTGAACTATTTCACCTTTCTTAATTTATTCTAAATACAAAGTTAATATAATTTGGAGCATATTAAAAGCAGAGATATAAATAGGAAGAAATAAATGAATGCATTTCTATAATACCATTAACAAATTCATTTCTGATTATCAAACTCATCATCCCTTATACTTAGAGCATTGTATTCCTTATTGCACTATCATTTAAGCTTGGGTTTACATTATCCTTCATTCTTTAATCATTGGTAACATCATCTAAAGATATCTAGTTATTATGCTACTTTGTCTTGAGAATTAACGTATAACTTATTTTAACTATTGAGTGCTGAATTAAGCAATTATGTAGTGTGTTTTTGAGTGTGGCCTATGATTGTAAGCTCAATGGAGCTATTCTTCATTAGGTTAATCAAACTATTGTGAAGATTTTGGCTTATCAAAAGTTAGGTAAAAGGCATTTGTTATTGGAATCCTAATTAGGCCAACTAGTGGTGTATGTAAGCCAAGTGTTGGTAACACTTAAAATTCTAGTATACTTTATAATTTATTCTTACATATTTATATTTATTTTGTAGTCAATTATAGAATTTTTAAAATGCTTAGAATGGTTTTAAGAATCAAAGCTATTTAAATGATATTGCTTATAAATAGTAAGAATTTTTCTTAAAGTTTAAATCTTAAATCCTACCTCAAATCTTGTATTGATAGCTTAACTTTGAGTTTGAAGAAATTAACTTTTATTTATATCAAAAAATACAAAAATACATAATTCACCCCCACTCCTCCCTTCTTGTGGACTGCCAAGTCTGTTTCAGCCTTATGAATTAGATAACTACATGACTATGAAATTAAGCTATGAAATTATTCAAACGTTTTATATTTATTTTATAGTTAATTATAGATTTTTTAAAATTCTAAGAATGATTTTTAAGAATCAAAGCTATTTAGATGATATTGTTTATAAATAGTAAGAATATTTTCTTAAAGTTTAAATCTTAAATCCTACCTCAAATCTTGTATTGATAACTTAACTTTGAGTTTGAATAAATTAACTTTTGTTTTTATTAAAAAAATACAACAATTCATAATTCACCCCCACCTTCCCTTCTTATGGATTACCAAGTTTGTTTTAGTCTTATGGATTAGACAACTACAAAACTATGAAATTAAGCTAGAGAGACCTTGATATTTTGTGATAATGCTAATGTTATATGTCTTACCAAGTTTTATGAGAGCTTGTAACTTATTCACCATGTAGTAAAAGGTGTTTTTGATTTTGTGTGAAAGCCTGATTAAAGGTTAGGGGCCAATGTATGCCTTGTGTTTGCGGTTGAACCACTTAAAATCCATGTGTGCATTCTTACTTGCTCTTTTTTATTCTATTTGTTTCTTATGCAAAAATAATGTGCTCTAAAACATCAAGGAAGTTTATAAAATAACAATTGGTTGAATTAGTTTGATTGGTAATACTTATTCTCTTTAAAGAAATTAGAAGGCATAATTCCATCTCTTGTGGTTTGGCTAGTTGTTTAATTAACATGTCATTTCTCATCCAAATTAGTTGAAACTTGAATCATAATGTATTTGTGATATTTAAAATGTGTTAGATAAGTGAAAATTTTGTTATACCTAAATATCAAGGTGAGTTCTATACATGGTGCCTTGACGACACTTAATGAACGTTTGAGTTCATGTTGGAAAATTGATATCTAATGTGATATAAACATGGACCATAGTATGCTAATGATTTTATAAGATATGCACGCACACAAACACGCACACACATACACACACACATATATGATATGCTATCATACCATTGGTATTCAAGCAAGATCCTTAATTTCGAGCCATGTCTCCCAAGCATTTTAATACAAATAATTATTTATTATATGTGTATGAGTTAATGATTCCATGTTATGTACTTTAGAATGTAATGCATAAATTATAAAATAATAATTACTTGCATTGCATTTAATTCAATCTACCTACTTAGATCCTTGGAGATGACTCTTGTGTTAACTTTCCTTTCCATTTACTTTTTATGCCAATTTTTTCTAACACTAGAAATCCAAGGATATTCTTAATGGACATCTAAAAGAAAAAAATTGCATTTGTAGAGTTTCATTGGTCAAAACCTAAGATATTAGCCAATAATGCATGAGTTAGACCCTAATCTATATTATTAACAAGATTTGGCTTCTTAAATCCAAATATGAAGACAATAGTTGTACATTATTAGGAAACTTATACTTGTTGTAGTTTTCATATGTATCACCTAGATGATACCAAATATTTGTAGTAAAATAAATTATGGAAACTAGCATTAATAAATGATCATCACCTTCCATACTTTGAATCATAATCACTCCATACAATAACAAATGGTTAGAGTATGAAGCCAGTGATAGGTCCACAAAGCTAAATGAATGAAGAAATAACATGTCTTATTCCTAAAGTCTAAATATATAGAGTCAATAGCGACAACTGTAGTGCCTAACTAACTTAAACACCAACATTAACCATCAGACTTAAAATCAATGTCTTTAAGATGCTCTCTTGGTTCCTTAGGGCAAAAACATTAGAGAGTCAAATTATGAGGACAAGTATGACAAAGAACAAGAGACTAGGAAGAGCTTCAAAGACCTCTCCTTATGACAAATATTTCCATCAAGGTTGACATGCTTGAGCTCCACCTCATTTAGGTGCTAATAGAGCACATGTAATGACATTGCATTGTTCATCACTAAAATTGATATTACTGATCTAAAATGTTTGACAAAATCAATAGGATATTAGGAACCATATTATCATTAGAGATTGAATGGATCTACATTTATGGGTTTTAAAGAGAACCACTTGCAAAGCAAGACAAACGATGACATTCTAAAGGGTCATATAAACTTCTCTAAAAGTTGGGTCAAAAGTGCTCTTAAAACATCATTCACTCTTCTTAGCATCCACTTGAGAGAGAGGACTTAAATACAACTATTTTAAATAAAGAATTTACAAATAATATAAAATTTCCTTAATCCTTAAAGATTCAACAATTCAAAATCATTTTAATTAATCTTTGGAAATTGTAATATATATAGTGATGGATTTGCTATGAAAAGCTATATCCAAAATTTGTTCATCATCTAATTAAGGATTACTTTATCAGACACATTTTTAAGAATGTGCAAAAATAATATTATTTAATTCCAATCTAAGAAAAATTTATAATTTTAATATCAAATTCCTATGTTGCTCATAACATTTAAGATAGAAAAAATATAAGTTGTCACAATCTTCATATCTCAAAAAAGCTTCATCCCAAATTCAAAATACCACCATGTATTGACTTCTCATAATAACCTCAATTTTCCAAGTTATTTCTCCTTCATTTTAATTATGTCATAGTACTTTGACCAATGGGAATTCCTTTGTTTCTCAAAAATTTGTTCTATCATTCTAAAATTTGAGTGGGACACCCTGAATTAGTCATTTTTGCTAGATCTGCAAATCTTTTATTTCGTATTCAATAAGGAAGGAGTATTCTGGCACTAGAAAGCTAAAAACAAATAGCTAAAATAGGTGGATAAGAATACTAAATTCTTTCATGCTTTAGTTAAGAATAAAAGTCTAAGCTTAAAATTAAATACATAAAAGATTTAAATAGGCAAATGATAACTGGTTAGGAGAAACTTCAAGAGGTCGCTATCCAAGTTTTAAAATATTGCTCTCTTATGAAAAAGTTCTAGTGGATGAGGAATTGCTAAGTAGCATGCTAGTGTTGATATTTAAGGAAGACAATTGTTGGCTTGTGAAAGAGGTCACAATTGAGATAATCAAAGAAGCGATATCTCATTTGGACAAAGATAATACACCAAGACTAGATGACTTTAATGGTCAAATTTTCACAAAACGTTTAGAAATTAGAGCATGTAATGTACTAGGAGCTACTATGGACTTCATACCTAGAAATTTAATCCCTAACGGGATTATAAGTACTGACCTGATGCTGATTCCTAAGGTAGAGATACTAGGACTTTTGAGGACTTTAAGCTAGTTTGTGTATGTAAGTTTGCTAAAAGATATTATGTAAATTACAAGAGAATAGGATTCAGACAATATTACCCAAGATCATATCTCCTAAAAAGCCTGATTTTGTTAAAGAGAGTGAGATTATAGACATTATACTTCTAACTTAAGAATTAATGGGTTCTCTTAACAGGAACAAGATCATATCACTTGAGTAGGATTTTTGTTAAAGGGAGAGAGATTAAAAGTGATATACTTCTAGCTCAAGAATTAATAGGTTCTCACAAAAAGCAAGTTAAAGGAAAGAATTACATTCTCAAGCTTGACTAAAAATGTGCATTTGATAGCTAATTTTGGGATTTCTTGAATAAGATACTTGACATATTCAATTTTTTGACTAAATTTAATGGGTTGATCACAAATATTATAAGCATCTCATGATTCTCCATCATGGTTAAAGGCTTTCCTAATAGATTTTTTCAACCATCAAAGGAGCAAAAATAAGTCAATCTCATGTCTTTGCTACTATTTATGTTGTCCATGGAGGCTTTTAGTTAGGCATTAATGAATCAATCCACAAATAAGAAACTAATGTATTATGTAATGCCTAAACATTGCCCATTAAATACATATCTTAGTTATATTGATGATATAATCATTTTTAGTATAAGAGATATGAGATCAATGAAATGGATAAGAAAATTTTCAAAAAATGTTCCAAAACAAGTTAGGTCTTTAATTAATTACACAGAGTAAATTCTACACCAATAGAATTATGAACATGAGTAATTAAAAAGAAAAGTTAGGTCATCGGTTTTTAACTTGGATCTCTTCTCATAATATATCTAGGATGTCCTATATTCAAAGGTAGTAAGAAGGTAGTATGGTATCAATATTAAATAAACTAACTAGTGAGATGGTAGGCTAAAAGAAGAAATTATTATCCATAGGTGCTAGATTAATCTAATGATGCATGTCCTAAATTCAATTCCAACATTTTCATTAATGAAAATGCATATCCTAATGCAAATTATAAACAAAGCTAAAAAGGTTATGAATCACTTCTTATGGGTAAAGGTTGATGACATTCACAAGAGAAGGATGTGCTCTTATAAAATAACATGGGTTAAGATTGAAAAAACTAAAGGATATCATGGCTGTCTACTCCATTAAGTCAAAATAGAAGTTACTGATTGACCAATTCCTTTGGGGCAAATTCATGAAAGAGAAATACATGATTGACAATGCAATGGTAATCAAGTTGAACGCATGGAAATGCATGGAAGAAACTAGGGATTCAAAGCTAAAGCATACAAACACATATCCAAATTCAAGGCTCTCCATTTGGAGCCTTATTAAAGATGAGACATTCAGCTTATAGATTGCATAGAATGTCATAAGCTCCTCATATTGAAATCTAGAAAAATGATTTGGAATGCTAATTGCCTCAAAAAGATCTTGTTGTTGATTTATAAAATCTTAAACAAGTTTCTACCTTTCCCAATGAAATTACATAGACTAAATATTCATTAGCCTTCAAATGTCCTCATTATCCTAGTGACGACTCCTAAGATCATGCTTTTTAAAGTTTCCATCTAACAGGTAAGGTATGGTCTTTCTTCTATAATGGATTAGTAATGCAACGAATTAGGATACATAACATTCAAAACACCCGCAATAACTCGTGGTAGTAGATAATTGGGAGTTTAGAAAACATGACTTGCTTCAAATAATTCCAATAGAAAGGAAAGGCATTTTAAAGTGTTTGAAGAAACTAGTGAATAAGAAACAAGCATTATTAATAACGTTATCATCCACTACTACAACATATTCAACTATTTCCTTTTAATGCAAATTGAACAAGAAGATTAGCTCATGTGTAGCTAGGCTTTGTTCTGCATTATAGGAATATGAAAATTAGATTGTTTAATTTAGTTTTTTGAAGTTTCTTATAAGACAAGATAGTGAAGTTCAATTCACATGGAAGCTACAAGAAGGAAACATCTATAGTGAAAGGTATCATTCAAAATCATGAGAGTAATTGATACATGCCTTTATTTTTTCTAATTATCATAGCTTAGTTTTGTAGGAAACAATAAATGTTATCATAAAAGGGTTGAAATATTGCAAAGGTAGCTACTACACCATAAATGATATTTAACTTGATTATATTTCAATAATTAAAATAATCTAAGGGAGCAAAAAACTACCTTGAAAACTCATTGAAAATATTTAACAAATTAAGTTGGAGTCTGCAGAACTCTTATTGATCAAGGGCTCAATTTTAGACTCATTAAATCCTTATGAAAACAAATTAAGGGAGAAGACAAAAATGATAAAAACCATTATTTTCGCATGAAGTAGGTAGGAGTCAGCACAGGGTCACGTTTGATGGCTAACCATAGAAGCACCACAGCATGTTCTATAGCATGTTGGTCAAGCATTGCATTAGAGGGACAAGCCTACATGTAGGAGGGTGATGTGCACTAGATGCCCATACATATTGAGGGAGCTCAACCACACAGGATAGGTGCACATGCACTACATGTGTGTGCTGTCGATCACCTACAACACCAATGGTCCACACACGTGTAATAGTGGACCTACCATGCCATTAAGATCAATGCACACATGAGGTACTATTCGCATGAAGGAACAGTATCGACATGTATGAGCAGTACCTTGGCCTAATAACAAGCGAGTAAGAGGCATGTGGTGTTGTAACATTTGATGTAGTGATCACAAAACCAAGCTAAATGATTACTAATGCCTCATTGAACTTAGTGTTATTTGTAGTTAAATCTCAAGTAGTACTATATCACTTTGTTTCTATTAGAGCAAGGATTATAGTATATATAGTGAATACAAATTGATGGCTTAATATGCTACTTTTGGAGCTAAGAATAATGGTATTTGTAGAGTAGCTAATTCACAAAGAACTATATTTCTAAATCTATATTGTTAACATGTTAAAATTTTTATTTTTAATGTAATTGTGATATATTGGATTATCATCTTTCATACATAACTGAGTTTGCATTATTGGGTATTTGCTTTTTAAATTAAGTCATTTGAGTTTTTTAGATCTTGTACATGTTCAAATAATTTTTCAAATAACAATAGATATATAAAAAAATATAAATAAATAAATATTTTTTTGCCTAAGCACCTAACCCCACTACCAAGCATAAAAGGCTAGGGGTCAAGTGGCCCGTAGTACCGAGCACTAGTCTTGGGGAGTCATAGGATAAGAACTCAATCTTAAACCTAGTCAGGTCAAGCCTAAGCATCAGTCTAAGGCATGTTTCTTATAATGGTTTAGGTCAATCTGGCCAAGGTATAACTCCTGAAATAGCTTAAGCATAATGAGCAGGGTGGACTTATGAATTTGTTAAGTAATGGACTAGGTCAGGTTGGACCAGTATATATATATATATGCATTGGTGACTTGAGTCATGAATTCCTAATGGCACTAGAAGGTAGCCAACCGTATTATGGTGTCTGTTAAGCATAGTGGAAAAAATATAGGTACAAATTATATGCACTATTTCTTAATGTAGAACTAAAAAAAAAGAAGAGCTACTTTCCAAACTTGAGTTAATCTATAATGACCGATTACATTTTTTACGTGATTGAATGGTCTAGATCGCACCCACATTTAAGAATAGTTTACTTCCATTTAGCTGTACATCTGGAATGTTGATCGAACGCCTGAGTGTATCTAAACCTTTGTGAATAGTAACCAGATCATCATCACTGTCTATTTGGCTTTCAAATCTAATGTTCCATATCTTATCTTGTTGTATTTAGACCTGGTACCTTTATCAAAGATTTTTATCACACTAAATATTGAGAAGATTCATGCAACCTTCAACAAAATTAGATGTTTGAGTTAATTTTTAGTAGGGTTCCATGCCATTATTATGTTCTTATATTCACTAAGGAGGAAGATAACTTATGCTACTAGCTTCTTAGATCTTGGAACTTAGCAAAGTTCCAAATGGACGTGCTCAAATGGGACCTTAACTTCCATATGAACTCAAAACACTTTATGGCGCTCATTTGGGTTCCAATATAGCATCTTTCAATCTAGTTCTTTAATAAAGCAACTTTTATTATTTGGGTATTGATAATTAAAAACTCTCTTAATGTGGATGCTTTTACATTCAATTTATCTAAGCCTAATGGTTCTAAGGTTTGCATAGAGGTGGATTTTGTAAAGGATTTACCCACCAAAACAAGAGTCTTAAAAAAAGAATGTAGTAACAATGGGTTTGTTTATAGAAAATCTAAAACACTAATCTTCCTAAGTATTGTCAAGGTTTCTACAAATAGGGCACGACATACTTCATTATAAAACAATAAAAAGGCCACAAGCCCACTAATAATGTCAAATACGTTGAAGATTCCCACTAACAAATCTAAACCATTTGTTTCCAATGTTTGATGATAATTTGAAATTGCATGGTGAAGGACAATTACATTCAAATAAATGAAACACCAAACTATGTCCTTATAAATAAAGTAATTGATCTTCCATCTTATTGTCCAATCCACCAAAAAATAATAGGAAAATATAAACAATACCAGTAAAAACAAGTGACATTTTCAACACATCAAATAGGGTTTAGATATAAAGCTTAGAACCAAATATTCTTTCCAATTAGATCATATATGATTTTCCATACAAAGGAAATCTCATTGAAAAAGGTTGTAAGAGGTTTCAATCTCAATCATATCATAAAGCTAACCAATAGTGTGATCTCAAATAACTTAAGAAGTTTTAGGAAAGGCTTTTGGAATGAGCCATTGACTCGAGTTTATTACAATACGATGAGAAAGACTACATTCTAATATTGAACAAACAAACCATAAAAAAGGAAAAAAAAATTTAAAGAAATGCCAAGTAATCCTAAAAGAATTCACTAAAGCTATTGTGTCATACAAATTATAGAAAATGTGAAAAAATGACTAGCATCTTTATATGGAAAATAAGGAAAGAAATAAATAAAAGCTTGATTAGTTGGCTAAAATGACAAGCTGAAATTTGAACATTATGAAGGAAACAAATCAAATAAGATATGAATCCTTTTGAAACAAAATAATTTTCCTTCCAATTCATACTAGATGATGACTAAATATTTTATATTTTTGTCAAAAATCAAGGTTAGAACAATTTTGCTAATTGCACATTCGTCTAGGCCAAGAGCTCACTTACTAAAAGAAGACCTCTTTGGAGCAACCTTATACAAATTGTTGAAAGCTCTAACAAGCTATAGCTACTGTGAGGAGATTCAATGAAGTGGCATCACTGGACTAGTATAATGGGCTTTCCAATCCTAAAGTAGAAGAAATTCAAGAATTTTCATAATGCATTAGTCAATGTAGCCTCAAAGAACTTCCATTCTTTGAAATTCATTTTACTTTCTTTGGTAAAAGGAAAGGGAGATGGCTTTAGAAAATCCTTGATAGAATCCTAGTGAATTATGACTAGAATGATCAAATTCTTACAACTAAAATTCATCATCTTTGCAAAATAAGTTCAAATCATGCATCATTACTTATGTATTTCCCAAAAGGTTCTCCATCAATCCACAAACAATTCAAGTTTTTGAACAGTGGTTGAAGAACTACTCCATTCTATAATTCATGGAAAGTGATTAGATATTATTAGTTAATTTCTATATAATGAAGCTCTTGCATTTAAGTTAAATACCTCAAAGTTTTCCTAATTAAATGGAACAAAACATAGTTTAGAAGCATATTTGACACAACTAAGTTAGTTGAAGAATTAGCCAAGCATAAAGAAATGCTATTTGAAGCATGTTAGAATAAGGAAACAAGGAAGGAGCAAACCAAAGCTAATGAAATTCTACTTGATGCCACTATGAATGAGGAAGACTTTTATTGTCAAAAGGTTGGTATCAAATAGTTAAAAGAAAGGGAAAATAATAAAACATTCATTCATGCAATGATAAAAGAAAAAAGATCTAAATTAAATATTAGTAATATAAAGGACTCTAATGGCATTTTGGTATACCAAGAATATGAAATAGTAGAAGCTATAGTTCTGCATTTTCAAAAATTGTTAATCACTTATGAACTAGATGATAATGACTTATGCTTAGCTGCATTCCTTCTTTGGTAATAGGTGGAGATAAAAGCTCTTAATGAATGAAATTTCAATAAAGGAAAATAAAGAAATAGTATTTCAAATAGACCACCATGGTGCCTTGGGACCAGATGGATTCAATGTCAAATTTTTCAAACATTCTCGGAATATAATTACAAATAATATTTTAGATGATGCAAGGGACTTTTTTGTGAGGCCCCTAATCCCTAAAGGAATCTCTAGCATGAATCTTATTCTAATTCCTAAAAATGAGAAACTAAATAAGCCAATTTAACTATGTAATTTTTTTGAAAATCTACTCTCTATATTGTTGGTTTCAAACTTCCAAAAATTCTTTAACTATTCATCTCCTTAAAGCAATCTAGATTTGTTAAAGGTAGAGAGATTATAAATAATATTCTATTGGCATAACAATTAATTGGAACATTAAACAAAAGAGAGAGATGAAATAATTGCATAATTAAACTAACACTCAAGAGAGCTTTTGATTATTTATCATGGGATTCCTAAGTAAGGTTCTCATAAAATGTAACTTAGCAATTAAGTTTATTATGGTGATCAAGAATGTTCTATATAGCACTTGGACTTCCATCATTAACAATGACATGCCAAATGGTTATTTCATGTCACTTGAAGGACTCAAGCAAGGAAATCCAATCTCACCTACATTCTTTTTCTTTCTATGGAAGTTTTAAGGAAGAGGTACAAAAAGCTCATATATCAAGCCAACTGCATCTCACTTAAGTTATATATATGACATAATAATCCTTAGTAAGGGAGGCTTAAAATTAATTTCCAATAGTCACAAATTTATTCTATACTTTCAAAGAACAATCTTATACATCAATTATATAAAACCAAATAAATTAGTAACAACAAAATGAATTTAGAATAAGAAAAAAATTTTAGCCAAAGGCTTAGTTATCAATGAACCAAACTTTGTATAATATATATGGGTTGTCAACTCTTCAATGGTAGAAAGAAATAAACTCATTTCCATTAGCTAATTGACAAATTTAGTAAGTCGTTGACTTGTATATATCTTAATTACAAAAACCCTTCCTCTCACCATATTATAGAGAATTAAGAAGAGCGTCATTAGTTTTCTATGGTGTGATTTAAGGAGTACAAGTTTCACTACAAGAATGGCTAGGCCTCAAAAACCATGATGTAATGTTAGTATTTTCAACAAACTTTAATTAGAAAACTCTTTTAATCATCATACTATGGACAAGATGCATGAAAGCAAAACATATATCATCAATAGAAAGTGGACCATATTACACACATGGAAATATATGGAAAAGACAAAAATTATGGTCTTGAATCATACTAAATTTTCTAATCTTATGAAAAAAAACTATTGGATAATGCAACAAATGGAAACATCAACACTCAGTCAACATGAGAAGCTATTAGAGTCGAAGGACAAATATCACACTTGAGAAACAAAAATTGGAATTTGAAATGTCCACAAAAAGTTTAATTTGGTATGGAGCATATTAAATAAATTACTAACATTCCCTAAGATTTTAAGAAAGCTCAACTTAAAGATGACCTCAAAATGTTCATGCTCTCAAAAAGAAGATTCAATGGATCATACATTTGTGCATTATTACATAGCTAGTAAAGTATGGTCTTCCATCATCAATAATGTTTTTAAAGGAAATTTATTCATTGTTTAGATACAATAAGTGCATTCTAAATACATGAGGCAAAGTGGTGAAGGAGATATCACTCCGTGTCATGATAGAATAAAAGGACTAAGTGTACATGATTTGAAAGTGAGCAAGAATCACACATATACAAGGTTATGCAAGGAGGACTATTGTGACATACTTATTGTCATTGAAATCTCAAGAAGAAGAAAAATTCTTTATCAAATTTAGTCCCCTAAAAGGGGTGATTCACT
>CM043867.1:14306176-14491176 GCA_023846275.1 Vanilla planifolia | reverse complement strand
AGGGCGCTTGGAGTGAGGTAAGGGCGATTTGGAGGCGATTTTGGGGTTCCCGTAGCTTGGTGGCGCGCCTTCCGCGCGCGGCGCATCTCGGCGGCGCTGCTCGGCTGAACTTCTCGGCGGGGCGCCTCTCGCGCGCGCGCAGCTTCTCTGCGCGCGCTCCCGGAGGCGCGCGTTGTTCGCGCAGCGCCTCTCTTCGCGCGCGCCTGCTTTGCGCGCTCGCGGCTTCCTTTGCGCGCGGCGCTGCACGGGCTCTCACCTGCGTGCGAGACCTCTTCGCGCGTGGTGCTGTTTTCGTTTCTTCTTGCTGCTGGAGACATTTCCTTGAGATTAAACACGGTTATATCGATTCGCCAGGTTCTGGAGCTCCATGTATTTCTATTTAGTCAAGTTCTGTAAGGTATAAACCCCTCTACCATTGCTAGGGTTTCTCGGAGCTCTGCAAAAGTTAGGGTTTCAAAGGAAGAAGAAGACCTATCCCGCTCAAATTTTAATTCTAAATTTCTGGCGGGCTTGCTGGAGTACATTTAACTGCATCTGTGACTCGCGGGACAGCCTACCGCGGCCGCGCCGAAATTGCGCCTGCGCGCGCGCGCGGCGCAGCTTAGCGCTAACTTGGCGCTGCTTTGTGTAAATCTGGGTGTATTTGGATGCTGATTGCTGTAATTAGCGCGTGGCGCTGCGTTATGTGTAATTAACACAGGTGGCGCGCGACTCTGCTTGCTTCATTGTGCCATCAACGTGATCTGGCGCTGCTGTTCGTGCCATCAACGTGAATTTGTGTTGCATTGGATCCTGCTGCTGCTGCGTGGTGCTGTTGGAAGCTTATTCGGCATTATTGCCTTGTATTTATTGTAATAATACAGGGTTGGCCATTTGCTTGCTGTTTGCATCTACTCTTAACTGCAATTGTTGGCATATATTTCTATATATTTCTTGCTGCAGGTAGCCATTTGTAAGGATTGAGTGGGTCCTCTCTTGCCAAGGTGCCTTATTCCTTCTTGATTATCGAAGACAGCTATCATCAATCACTTATGGCAGGAGCAAAATCCACACGAAGTAGCAAAAAGTTAAGGAATGGGGGAAGTGTTTCTCCAATAACACATATGGCAATGGAAACCGAAAAATCTGTGTCAAAGGATAAGGGGAAAGGCCTTGTGCTTGGCCTATCAGCAGACAAGGACTATCATACTGACAATATCGACATATTTGAAGTGGGGGAAAGTTCATCGAACATGGGGAATAGCTTGGAAAGCATGGAAGCTGAAGAAGTGTTTGTGGAAACAACGCAGGGGGAGTGCATGGACCTTCCCATTTCACATGAAGTAAGGGCTGAATCAAACTCACCATTGAAAAATATGTTGTAGTTTAGATTAAATTTCATCATATCCAAACAAAAAATGTGTTTATAAGAATATAAATCTTTAAAGAAAAACCTAGTCAATTCATCAAAGAAATTACTTTCACATAGCATAACATCTTCACAAAACTAGAAATAAGATAGAACATGCTTCAAATCAGTTTTTGTTCATGAGATTTTATTGACAAAGTTATAAAGATGATGGTCCCTTTGCAACATAAACTTAAAATTTTATGCATTAACAATGATAACCATGAGATTACATTGCATGCTAAAATTAAATTAAAAATCTTTCATTATAGAGCAAGGAATCAAGCTAACATAAAATATATTATTTTCATATAAAAGCTTGATTCAATAGATATTTTGACACTATCATGCATCAACCACAAGTCCCTAACATTCAACTCTCAATTATGGAAGGAGCTTAACAATAACCAAGATAATCATGTGGTTAATCATGCATTAATTTGGATCCATACTTAGTATGTCAAGAAACCATCGTGGGCACATTAACATATCTTGGTTATAGTTATAATATTAGCTTCCAAATATCTAAATTCAATACCACATGTAAGAACATGAATATCTCATCATAAGAATACTTTTAACAAGGATCATCATTATAGCATGGTTGTAACATTAGATCTCATTAAGTTAAGGTTCGTAAGAATAAATCTAAGCATAAAACCTTAGGTTCATAGCCACACATAAATTCTTGTACAAGTTTAACAAAGTACCTAATTTTAACTTATCATATATCTAGATTTAAATTTATTGTACTAAAGTTCATCCTACCTCTTGACCCTTGTAAAGGACTACACAAAGGTTTGTCTTTGCTTCAACTCTTAAGATCACCACTTCCTCCTCTTGCTCACAATTAAGCTTCCTTCTCTTCTTCCTTGTCTTGATTTGGCTTCTTAGCTTAAAGACATGGCTAAGGTTTTTTAAACTCTAGAAAAAATTGCAAGCTAAAGATAATATCTTAGCTAATAAAAGATATTTCCATTGAAGCATCATAAAGAATTTTGGTTATGATTCACTCCTCCATGCAACTCATGATTATGATTGATTCCATGCAATAATCCTCACATTTCTATCTCAATCCACTTAAGAAAATTATCTCTATTCCTTTAATGGTCGGTTGTATATCTTATATTTAGGGTTTTTTCATACAATACATGGCTTAGATTCTAAGAATCTAATTCCCTTGCTTATTTGAATGTACTCATAGTAATCAAGTCAAATTCTTCATAATGTATTGATATATTTATTGTTTTCATACTATATAATGAGTGAAATCTCTTTTGAGTAACACTTATCCCATTTGATCATAATTATATGATACACTTTAACTTGTTCATCTCTGGCCTTCTTCCTACCTTATACTTCTATGATTTCATCATCTTATCAATATGATACACTTTTGACACTTTCTTACATTGTAACCTAATTATTTCTATGTTTTGCATTGCTCTTAGATTGATCATAATTATATGATTTCACTAATAGTAATGTATAATCCATATGCTCAGCTAATACTCACCCATTATGCTTATTTAATTTTCTTTCTTTTTTTTATCATACTTGTATAATATATGATTTCATACTTATATGATCATAGCATTGTTAGGACCAACCCTCCATTCTCTATATTAACATCCTTTTATGATAGTACAACCAACCTTATATAATCATTTCACAACCTTTAGACCTCTTCATATTTCTCTTAACTTTATTCTCTTTCTTAATTGATCATAAAGTATGATATTCCTTGTAGTACTATACAATGCCATTATCCTTATCTTAGCTTATCAAATGTATTTGACCTTTAACATTCACAACATTGCCATATGATTACCATGTCATATGTGTACAACAATTTACTTTGACAGTCTATTCACATTGCATCCTAATTGCTTCTCTCACCTGATCATACAAAACAATTATCTTATATTTATATGATATTTAAAACTAGTCTCTCACTCTAATTTCTTTTCTCATTAACATTTTTTTATTATCGTACTATACAATACTAACTATTATACTATAAAATCTTTATAATCTATTATATAATCCTTATCGTATACATGATTAACAAGAAACAATCTTTATTAATTAAATTTATATGTATTTATTTAATAAAGGCAAGATAAAATAACATAACTTTTTATCCAAAAGAAAAATGTAACAACCTTGCATAATCTTTGCATAAAAAGATAGTAACATGGCTTAATTAATCCATTGGAGGCTTAGTTTTGGCATTGTGTGAAAACAAATGGCTTCTAAGGTTAGTTGTAGCTCATGGTATCTAGTTGAGGAACACATAATGACATAATTTTAGGCTTTAGAAGAAGACTAGGTTGGTTGAAAACTTGACTTGGCTTACAAACATTGGGTGTGTTTTTACAGAGTGTGCTAAGCTATTAGAGTAGTTATGATACTAACCAAAGTCATGACCATGAGGTAAATCCCTATATCAATTAAACTCTATAGGTATTCTTCATTGAACATTAAGAAGAGTTGGATTTTGGCTAAAAGTACTTAAGGATGAAGTTAGATTTGATTAAGATGGGTAGCATTATCTTAATTATCATATGTTATCTATGGATGATTGATGATGTCATAACAAGCATAATTAATGGTTAGTAGATGATATGCTGGTCTATACTTGAATATAAAGGTGATGATCTTATTATGTATAATTAAACTTGGAGTTTACAACAATCTAATGTTTACATGCTTGATGTAAGAGAAAGGATTTTAGTAGATGAAGAATTTAAGTTCAAGTGAAGTGCTAGGTTAACTCTAGTAAGACGAGAAATGAGTTGCAACTCTTAAAGGAATCCTAGGACCTAGTGATTAACATGGACATGATAATTATTAGGTAAACTTTGGACTTAGGTAAGAGGTAATTCTAAACTAAATCTAATGGTGATATTTTGTAGCCAACAGGGGCTTCTTGCCTCAGGTTAAGCTTTGGGTTTGAGGGAAAAGGCTCCAATAAGGACTTTGGTTGCTTTAAGAGGCCTTGAAAAGGACCTTAAATGGCTTTGAGGGTAAGTTAGCTATTGGGTTCCTTGTGGAGAGGCTTGAGAGGTTTAGGTTTAGCCTTAAAAGAAAGCTAAGGTTGAGTAATAGGCTTAGTTTAGCCTAACAAAAGAATGTTGTTTTCGTCAAGAAGGCATAAGAGGTAAGAAATTATAAGGTTAACTTTTAGGCTCAGTTAACTTTAGGTTAATACTAAGATAGGTTATGAGATTATAAACCTTAGGATTTCAATTTGGTATATTCTAGGTTGGATACTTAAAAGCATAAGGTTAAATTCATATATATTTATGTTTGGAAATTAAACTTGGTTAAGGTCATAAGTAACTCTAAAAAGAGAGGTATAAGGTAAAGGGCCTTATCAATAAACTATGAAATAGGATAATGATAATTTTACCTTATGATCATATGATGATAAGTCATGAGTAACTTAAGGAATTATGTATAAATAATATATGTTTTAGGTAGTCCCAAATAAGGTTTAAGTTAGGTTTGGTTTAAACTTAATTGATACTAAGGTTTTGGTTTTTAATATAAAACAACCTTAATGACAGAATTCAAGATGAGACCAAGAACACAAGTACGTAGTGAGACCTTAAGCATACCTTAGTTAAGGTCTTGGATTAGTAAGACTCTTAGTTATAACACGGATGAAGCTTTTAAGCTAGAAAGCTTGATTTTGTCCTTATCAATTAAACTAAACTTGAACAAGGGGCTAACAAATCTAATGATGAGGTTAGCTACCCTTTAAACATGACTTGGTTTATTACATAAGACATTAAGTAACCCTATCAAGTATCTTAGGCTATGGCACCCTAGATGATAGTATAAGGGATTCTGTGGCTTAAGAGAGACTTGAAGGGTGTAATAGCTCAAGTTTGGTCATGAGGCATAAGGGTCACTAATGGAACTCAAGTGAACCCAATTCATAAGATTGGTCATGATATGAAATGTGCTTAAAGGTAAAGCCAAAGATATGGACTTGTGTGTAAGCGCAATGGTAGTAAGATAGGCAAGGTGGTCTTAGATAAGATCCAAATAAGGCTAAGTGTGAAGGCTAATTAATTGAGCATCATTTGGACTTGGTTAGGTACCCTAGATGATTAGATTAGGATTTAAGAAGAAAACCCTAAGATAACCTTACATAGATTACAATAATACTTTATAATAATAATTAATATGTTGATTTGGAGATTAAGATGTAGTTTACCCAAGGTTTTGGTCCCTTTAATTAGTGATTAACATGTAAGATTATGTGAATCCCACCACTATGTTGTTGTAGTGTGTCACTGGCTCACATTTGAACTATAGGAAACTATGAATTGGTTTTCTTATGTTACAGTTATGTGCCACCCACTTTGGACCTATAAGAGATTCTAGACTTGGTTACTTATATGTCATGGTCATGTGTTGCTAGCCCACTTGACCCAAAGGAGACCATGGACTTAGTTGTTTATATGATATACCTGAGCACCATTGGCCCATTTTGGACCCATGAGAGATTATAGACTTGGCCATGATATAGGATGAAGTACTTGCTGCATGCTTAAGTGGTTGGTCTTAAAAGGAGTTCTAAATTATTGGTGGGGCACTAAGCATCCAAAAGGAGTGAAGTATATGCCAATCAACTTGAATTTTTGGTAACTGATGACAACACAATGAAACAATGACATAGACTTATGATAAGATCTTAAGTGTGGGCCAATCAAATTGAAGTTTTTGGTACTCATCATGAAGCATGAAATGAAAGCCCATATAAATTAGTTTTGGACCAACCTATGAAGTGTACTTTAAATAACCATAAAAATTATGACAAGACTTTTACACAAACATGTGGAACATATAGAGATTCTATTTAGATTATAAGAAGATGTTAATGATTTGTTATTTTATAAAGTGGATATTAATATATTTTCACTTTTGTAGAAGTATGTTTTAGTGAATCTTAATTGGTGCTAGTGGTTATAGTAGAGGAATATATAAGAATAGCCCCCAATATCTATAATTAAAGTAATTTGATGACTTGAGTTATCTGCTTTATGCTCTTGCTTGGTAGCTTGAGTGTGGATGAAGCTTGGTGGCTTTCCCTTTCCTTATGCAATGCTATGGTGAGTGTTGTAAACTTATTTGCTATTTGTTTTGCAACATATAACATAGTATTATAGAAATTACTTGGCTAACACTATAGGAATTGCATGTAAGCTACCTACGCACCAATCTACCCATAAAATGCCCATCAAGTCTCCCATAGTAAGAACTTGCAAAATGAATAGTACTTGAACAATATTTTTCTATTTTTGCACTTGGTTTCCTTCTATTCCTCTCTTACATCATCTTGGAAGTAAGGTACCATCATACATCTCCATTATTTAGAATTAGAGATGAAAAAAATCTTCAAAAGTTTGTTGAAGTTTGGAGAACATTACAAGGCTTCATAATTTATATTTTACTCTTCATTAAACTTCAAATGAGGTATAGTCTTGTCCTTCTCTTGTTGTTATTACAATTATTTGGTTAGAGTTCCAATTTTATAAAGACAAAAATAGTATGTCTAATTATAATTCTATGAGCAAATGATTTGTTTTTAATATAGTCAAAACTCTATGTTCTAAATTAAGTTATTTACTTCAAACACACTCTTAACTCTATTAAGTGTCCACTTGCAAGGGAGTGTTCTATTTTGTTACCTATTGAATGTTAATTATTACATGACAACTTAAATTGAATAATTAAAGAAAACTATATGATTATTGTTGAGATTTATTTTGCTTATTCTAAGTTGCTTGCTTTCCTTTAAAAAAAGTGTTAAATTCAAAAAGAAAAATTGGCATAATCTCTCTAGTTATTTTGCATCTTTTGTTGCATAAGCTTGATTTTTCTCCTTTGTCAATTACTTATATTAACATTGAATAAACATGCCCCTAAGTCAGCAACTGTGGAACATTAAAAAACCTAGAATAAGCCATAAATCATAGAAAAGATCAAATTGAAAAAAAACAAATAGAGAAATTTGATGCCCAAACAAAAATGATCCTTCAACTTTCCAATCAAGTATAAGCCTTACACTTACACCATAGTCTTAAAAGATCAACCCAATCTCATCAAGGTGACATACTTGATGAGGATGTAACTAGCCAACATAGAGAACACATTTTAAGAAGGGACCATGAATATAAAATTCAATTTAAAGATCCTAATCAAGAAATGTAAGAAAATAAATGTTGAAGAGCCAACTTTTGATAGAATTTATGCCTACACAAATTCCTTGATTGGTTAACCCAAATGAAAGACCTTTTTGAATGGTACAAAATGGATAATTACCAAAAAAGTTAGCTTTACCAAAATGAAACTTGTTGGTCACACAAAACTTTATTAGACCAACATACTCTCTAAGAAAGAATGAATTGGTAGATGAGTTATGACATCAGTAGATATGAAAGAAATGTTAATGACAAAATATTGCCCAAGACATCATGTAAAGAAACTTCATGGTCAATTTTATCATTAAAACAAAAGCTATTAAGTGTAATAGACTAATTGAATCAATTTGAAGAATTACTTGCTTGAAAAAATTATTGTGATAATAATTTGTAACTCATTAACAAATTTACATTTGGACTCCACCTAAAAATTAAGAAGTTGAACTTTAAGACTGACAAATGTTAGAATAAGCTTTTCATATTACCCAATTGGTAGAATGTTACACCACCTCTTCAATGCTCAACAACAAAAGAAACTTTATCCTTTCGTAATACTCTACAGCAAAACCAATGATAACATTTAGTTTGCCTTAATGAAGCCCTTATCATGTCAAAATCTATAAACCCTCCACCTCATCTCCTTCAAAAGAATAATTTGATATTTCCAAAATCAAAGGAAAAAAAGTTATTTGTTTTAATGCCAAAAACTAGCTCACCATAGTAAATAATGTAGAGCATATCTCTTTCACATTAATGAAGATAAAACTATAGATTTTGAACTTGAAAAATTAAAACATGAGAACACACTCTTAATGGATAATGGAAAATTATGAGGGAAAAACACATATTGGAGTCCAATGTTGTTTAGTAATGTCAAAATTTGACACAAAAATTGAAAAAAAACATTTTTAACATATTTGTCACATGCAATGAAAAGAGATGTAAATTAATCATTATTGATAGAAGTGTCATGAATGCTATCTCTATGCAAGCTTTGTCTTGGGTAAAGGTTAAAGTCGAGCCACATCTAGACCCATTCTATGTGAAATAGGTGAATCTCACATCCTTACCATCTAGATGTCTTGTTCCCATAAAAATAGGAAGTTATGAGGACAAAATTTGGTGTGATGTCCTTCCCATGGATATAGCATATATTCTACTTGATAGGCTTTGGTTGTATAATATGAATATAATTCATTATGGTAGAGAAAATAGTCGTCTTCAAATTTATTAATAATACCTTAAAATTACTACCTTTTAAAATTCTATAAGATCATTTTTAATAATCTACCTATCAAATTCAAAAGAAAACCACTAAACATAAATATACAATATTTTTAAGAAACAATTTAAGTTCTCCTAAATCTTGTGTTATTATTAACAAAATTAGATTTATAAGCCTCAATAGAGAATTCAATAATCCCTCCTCCTTTATTATGCATGTGAAAGAGGTTTAACAAACTCATTCTAAAGCAACCTATCCATTAAAGATAAATTAACTTCTATCTAAATTTAGAGATATCACCCTAGAGGAGCTCTTGATAAGAGCTATCTCTTATGAGAAAAATCCAACATATAATAGACTTGGTACTAGTTCTCAATTGCCAAATCTTACATACTATAGAATGAACCCAAGTGAATATGCCAAATTGACATGCCAAGTAGATGAACTTCTCTATAAGGGTTTTCTACAAAAGAGTCTTAATCCGTGTTCAATTCGTACACTTCTCATACAATAAAAAGATAGCTCATGGTGCATGTGCATCAATAATCATTCCATTAATTAGATAACAATAAAATATAGATTTTTAATTCCAAGATTGCATGACATGTTATATCTTATTTTAGGCTCTAATTTTTTTCAAAATTAGATCTTAGAAGTGGCTATCATCAAATCAAGAATTGGTTAGGAGATGCATGGAAAATAACCTTCAAAACTCTAGATTTCATTTAAGAATGGTTAGTTATGTTGTTTGGTTTATTTTTGAGCACTTTCATGTATTTAATGAACATAGTCGTTAAGCCATTCATATGAAAAATCTTGGTCATCTACTATGATGATAATCTATGGATTTAATGAAATCTCACACTTAGAGCATCTTATATTACTTTTAAAAAAAGAAAAATATAAGAAGTATTCTTTTATACAAGAAAAAGTAAACTATTCAGGATTTGTAGTCTCTTCGAATGGCCTCCAAACTAAACCCATCAAAAATTAAAGCCATTGTAGATTGTCTAATTCCAATGGTTGTAATCACACTTAAAACTTTTCATGGACTTGTAATTTTCTATAAATGATTCATATGCAACTTTAGCACTATAAAGGCTCCACTAACTAACCTTCTAAAGCAAAATAAATGTGTGTAGAATGATGTTGCACAATGAGCATTTGATAAAACCAAGCATCATATGACTATTATTCTTGTGTTGTGTTTACCATATTTCTTTATTTTTAAAGTTTCTTGTGATGTTCTTAGATTTTGAATTGGTGATGTACTTAGTCATAGTAATCATCTAGTATCATACTTTAGAAAAAAGTTGAATAATACAAGACAATGTTACTATACTTATGATAAAAAATTTTATGCAATCATTCAATCTTTAAAACATTAGTGACACTATTTATTATATAAAGAATTTATTTTGAATATCAATCATCATGTGTTAAAATACACCAATACTTAATAAAAATTGAACCACATATATGCTAAATTAATTGAATACTTATAAGATTTCTCCTTTGATTTAAAAAAGAAACTAGTAAAGATAACAAACTTGTAGATGCATTATTAAGAATAGCTTTAATAATTTTGCCTTTGGAATCTCAAGTTCTAAGTTTGATAGAATTAAAGATAACTTTCTACTCTATCCTAATTTTAATATAATTTATGGTGATTTAAAAGATAATATATTAAGTATTAATAGTGAATTTGTTATTATTAATGACTATTTATTTAAAATAAAATAATTGTGATATTTGTTGAATAGTTCTTAGAGAATTATTAATAATTTAATTACATGTAGGAGAAATTTTTGGATACATTTATAGAGATAAAACTAATAATTTAGTCGAAATCTAATTTTATTGACCCTCTATAAAAAGGGATGTCAAAATAATTGTTTCTTATGTAATATGGGCTTATGTATTTTAATTTTTATGTAGATGAAAATGATAAATGTTTACCAATACCTTTAGTGTCCTAATTTTTTGAAGTTGAAAAAATATCATTGATGAGAAGCCTTTTAGTACCACCTTGTGCCATAAGTTTTTAATTCATTAAAAAATCAACAACCTTTTATAAGACACTTGGATCACTAAAGAAGACTTGAGAAGATAATTCCACAACTGATAGTTGATGACCTTGACTTTAACTCTATAGAGCAGAGTTTCTCTTGAGTAAATGAAGATGATGCAGCACCAACCAATGATAATGCAACACAATGATGACATAAACCTATGATAAGGTCTCAATTATTGATCAATCAAATTAAAATTTTAGACACTCATCATGAAGTATGAAATCAAAGCCCACATAAGTTAGTTTGAACCAAACTAAAAAGTCTAGTTCAAATAACTTGAAAATTATGGCAAAATGTTTGCATTAATACGTGGAGCATCTAAAAATTCTATTTAGATTATGAAATCTGAGTGATAATATTTTCTTATTTTTGTAAATATTTGTGCTAGTGGATGTTATTGAGCTTAGAGAAATATATATAAATAACCTTAAAATCTAAAATAAAAATATGTAATTTAATGATTTGAATGATCTTCTTTATGCTCTTATTTGGTGGCTTGAGTGTAAGTAAAGCTCAGTAGTTTTTTTTCTAATGCAACTCTTGGGTGAGTGTTACTAGCTTATTTACTATTTTATTTACAAATTAGAAAACTATAATAATTGATTGGTTGACACTATATCAATTATATATGCACTACCTATGCATTTGTCTACCTAGAAAGTGCCTATTTAAGGCCCAATAATAGTTATTTACCAAATGAATATTACTTCACAGTTTTTTTTATTTGTGATCTTGGATTTCTTTTATTTTACTCACACATCATCTTAGAAATAAGGAACTATTATTTCTTTTCATTGGATAATTAGTAGGACATTAGCATCCAATATGTTATTTCTTATATTAAGATTATAATATAATAAAGATTTAAGAGATCCTAATGTGTAGTGAATAAGGTCTTTAGGGATATGACATTGGTGCCATTGATTGAAGTGTGGTTCTATAAAGAAAAGTGAGTTGCTAGGAATAAAAATTTTTAATTTTTATAAAAATATTTAAAGAAATTTTTTGAAAATAATTTTTTATTGGTTCAGCTTAAAATCAAACTAGCATATACCCTTAACAAAAACTAGGTAAAAACAAAAAAATTAATATAAAACTTTTCCAAAAGATGAATAAACTAAATCTCCACAATAATGAAATAAAAGAAATAAGAAATAAAATTAAAAACTAACGAAAAGAATTTGGCAACACAAAATCAAACTTAATACAAACAAAACTCCTATGCTTGATAAAATAATTAACAAGACACAATTGTTTTAACTAAATCAATTAAGAATAAAAAAATTAAGAACTTAATTAATAAGAAGAAAGAAGAATCTTGGAGCTTAACGAATGAATAACATAGTGAATGAAAGCGATGATGAGCATAAGCTACTAATACCTTGAATTGCTTGAAATTTTTTCTTCAAGTTTTATTAAATTTTCATCAAAACTTTATTACTCAATTGTGTTAAAAAATCTCTTATTTAAAGTCATTTTCTAATAGATAAAAGTAATTATCAAACAAATTAAT
Source organism: Vanilla planifolia (assembly GCA_023846275.1). NCBI lineage: Eukaryota > Viridiplantae > Streptophyta > Magnoliopsida > Asparagales > Orchidaceae > Vanilla > Vanilla planifolia. The sequence continues at coordinate 14,478,758 of CM043867.1, read as the reverse complement.
TAGCTATTACCACTTATTTTAATTAAAATAGGTTAGCATAAGTTTTTATTAAAAATATATTTAATAATATTTTAATAATAGTTTGAGTAACTAAAACATAATTGCTAAAATAGTGATTATGAAAATGGCTCGTCAGATGTCATCAGGACTATTTTATCCGAATCAACAAAAATAAAAATTTGTACAATTGTAAAGATAATGGATCGTTAAATAAAAAACTTGCACAATTTAATAATTTAAATTAAATTTGGGAGTATAAGAAAAATAAAAAATAATCATGTTCTTTTGATCTCCAATGTGATCGAATGGCAAGATGCAATTTTTTTGGGGGATTAAATTCAAACATATGATCATGAAATTGTACGATAGAATGGCTAATTGAATTTGTGTATTGCAAAAAGAGTGGATAAGATAATTACCATTTGATTATGAAATTGTGCAATTAAACGACCAAAACCACTCCCAATAATTTGGAAGTCAGTCACAAAGATAAAAGCTTTAAGTTTAGTTCCGAATTGCTTGTTAGAGGTAAGAATATTTGTTTATAAACATTTGTTTTCACCTTTTAGTTAGCCTATTATTAGGGTTGGCTACCTCCTAGTTTGTTATAGATTTAATCACTCATGCTACTAGTAAATAATTATGCTTGATTAATAGATTTACTAATAAATCTCCAATCTGATATTATTTTATATGTTTAGAGGGTGATGGCCCAAGTTGATAACTATAACAAACAAGTTCACAAGTAATACCTTAACCTGAGACAGTTACACTTTAATATTAGGCAAAGTACAATTATTCTTTTTAAAATTATTTTAATTATCACTAAACTAATTAACTATTATTATTATAACATACTTTTTAATAAGTTATTAAAAATGGATTTCTAAATATATGATCAAGATAAATCTTTTCTTAAGATAATTAAGATAAAATGATCAAAATAAATTGAAATTAAGATTATCATGATTTTAGAATCTTAATATTTTTTATGATGATTAATTTAAATCAAATTTTTATATCTTACAAAAATAATTTCAATCAAACTTAATATTATAATTATAATAAAAGTAAAATATCTAAAACTAAACTTAAAATAAATCTCTTGATAGTTTATCACTCCAACCAAGATAATCTTTATAGGATTTGATTATTATATTTTTTTTAAGTTCTTTCATGAACATGAACATCAATTATTTAAAATCTAAAGATTCACTTAAATAAATTCATTATATATACTTAGATTTTATCATCATATGAAACACTATGACTTAGGTTCAATAATATAACATTGATTTTTATAATTTTTCATACATTTGATTAGCTTAGTGATATAACATGTATCTATGATACATCTAATCATGTTATTGATTATATACATCTTTACAAATTTGTTATAATATCTTATCATTACAAATTTATTTTATAGTGTAACTTGAGGATTTTTTATTAAGCTCTGGTTCATTCTCCTTTATTTTCATAGGCAAGTCCAAAGAGATAAGAGCTTACATAAGAGCTAGAGTAGTGGACATCCTTAGTAATATATTTAATAATCTCATCATCTCTGTTTGTACCCTTTATTTTTTATGATAGTGATGTATTTTTTATGATTTTGATATTTATCATTTGTTGTACTTAAGCTATATTGAATATTTTAATATAAACTTAAACATTAGCATCTTTTATATTATTTTATAAGATAGATTACAGACTTGTGGATTATCTTTAAGTTATAATATTCTTTTTAGAATATCATGTATGGATCACATTAGGTTTATAGGTAACTTTGATATTATATATATGCTAGTTTGGTTGGTTGATTACCCTACTTAGGGTGAACCAGTTTAATATCAACTAGGTGGCTAGATGGTAAATGACACTATCATTTTAAGTGACTCGCCATAGCCTGATGATCAAATTAGGGGATCACATCTTCCAATTTGAATGTCAAGCCTGGGGAGTGAGAAATAGTTAACCAAATAGATTGACTAATGTAAGGGTTTCATTGCACTTAAGGATTTGAAAAAAAAAATTTTGGTAATAAAAAGCTAAGTGTGATAAAGGTTAAGCTGAACCATTCAAAAATTTCTTATCTCTTTTACATGATCACTACTACTTACATTATTTTTATTTAACACTATTATATATATATATATATATATATATATATATATATATATATATATATATATATATATATATATATATATATATATATATATATATATATATATATATATATATATATATATGAATAGTATGTAAGGGTTGCATCATTATCTTTGAAGTTGCTACAATTACAAAAAGTTCATTACTTTGATTAAAAAGATTCTTATAGTTTTTTATTACCAAATTATCTCCCTTCTTCTTGATGTGTCTCACATTTCCCAACAACCTCTTCCCTTACATAACGAAAAGAGAACAATTTCCTTCTTCCATTAGATATCTAAGTAATTATAAAAAGCAAGGATGAGTTCAACAAAGTTTTTTCTTTGCAAAATTAATAAAGATGGAAAAGGTGACATTAATCTTAAATCATTTAGTTTTTATAAAAGGTGAAGAAATCTCTATTTAAAATGATAATAATAGAGTTTACTCTCCTAAAGATGAGTTTGATAAGAATAATGAGAGGCACTTTATTAGTCAAGATTTAAAAATCTCCTCTATTCATTGCTTCTATCTCAACACCTCTTAGGCTTCATTTTTCTTCTCTTTTTTGGTTAAGACTTTATTTGAGAAGGTGAACATTTTGATAAATCTATCCATAATGAAGATTCTTCTTAAGAGGTTGAAAATGTGGTTGGTGAACATTAATCATGACCTAGCCATCTAGATTTAAAAGTGAGATGATGAGCCACCACTTATATTGGATAAATTAATTATAATAAAAATTTTAAAATTCATATTATTTTTTATTATTTCATATACTTTTAAGTATATAAAGACAACAAATTTTCATAATAATAGAAATGATAATATAATGAGTTCAAGGATGAAATAAATGTGTAAGATTTCACTTGAAAATTTTAATTATTAATCCATATGTTAGCTATCATCAATGGCTCAATGATAACTTAGGCTAGCCTTTTGAGGCTAGTTTATTCAAGTTTAGCTCTTGAAAGTAATTCCTTGAGGGCCATTTCTCAAGACCATCCCCTTGAGGCCAGCCATTCAAAGCTAATACCATGTGTAGAAGATATTTTGAAGATGTGTTCACCCTTTCAAGTAACAAATATTTAGTTCCATTAAATAATTATTCAAAACATAAAGCTCAATTGACTATTTTAGTTACAATGTTCTAACAAGTTTAATGATTATAACTAACTTAACCATGCAACTCATAATCAAGTGCAGTACTTTGATGATTATAATTAACTCATTTATATTATAAAAAATGAACATAAATTTTAGTAATTAAGTTGTTATAACTAAATGTTAGTTATAATCTCGAAGGATTTGATTTGAGCATTTGATTTTTAAATTTTAATCCACAAAACATAGAGAAGTAAGATCTACTTCAATAACAATTTTTTTCTTTTTGTCAAGGGTTCTGTTAGGATTATCTTCGTTTATTTTTCTTATTTTTTTTTTATTTTGTCTATTCTCAACATGAGAATTTTAAATTTTTTTTATTATCTTTCTCTAAAATCAAATTTAGTTATTATTATTATTTTATAAATTTATAATTTGAATGAACACATATAATATGATAGAAAACAAGTAAAGTTAAACATTAAAAAATTAGCAATAATCAAGTCGAGTATGTCGTTCTTAAAGCTTATCTGAAGGAACCCTGAAAATATAAAAAGCCGTCGCATTGCTCTGATAACAAGAAAAAGGCGAACGTTTTTTTGATAACCAAAAAAGGGGACGTGATGTATACAATAAAGCAGACATAATTTAAATTTAAACTTTTTATGTTTAATTGCATATATTAAAAGTTATTTAAACGATTTTTTTATCAATTAAAAATAAAAAATATTAACACAGCAAGTCGTGGATTACGTTTATAACCTTTCCAGAAGCATCGAGACGGAAGCTTGGCCATGATGCTGTACTACAATCGGTGCACTTTGGCAGAGCACGGATGAACTCCGGTACATGTTCCGCCGTAGTCCGCCATGTCGAAGCGATTCCTCAGCCTCGGTAAATCGGTGACCATCATTTTCTGGCTGTCCTTATTACTACCCTGTCTTCTCTTCTGTTCTGTTATTTATGTTCTCATTCTATTCCTTATCGGATGCTGAAAAGATCCCTTTCCATTTTTACAAAGGTAACTGTCTAAATGGCAAATGTGACGTTTATCGCTGGCTCCTATCGGACCATTTTAATCGTCATCTATCTCAGCGGTCTCAAGTAGAGGAGGGAAAGAAGTTGGGGATAACCGACTCGTCCAAGGAAAGCGCTGTGCAACATTCTGGTCCTCTTAAGCCTGAACTGTGCGATCCGGAGGTAGCCAGAGATAGCTCCGATGATGACGATTGGAATGTGCGGAAGTGGAAAGTCGAAAACGCATGGCTATCTAAAGCTTTAGAGCCAGCTTTCCAGCTTTATAAGTGGGCATCCGCTGCAGGTTTAGTCATAACTCGTAATTTTTTTTTTCCTGTCGATACAAGTTGGAGTATATTTGCTGATGTTCATTTTAATTCGCCTGTGAGGACCTGTGAAGACGGCTGTTGCAACATTCTTGCAATACAGTATAACCAAAATGCTCGTGGGAATGATTATGTGGTAAATAGGGTGCAAGGCTTATAAAATTAGGGATAAATTACGAAGTATTTTCTTTGAAATAGTGCAGCTATATATGGTCATTCCTTGCATTCTACTCAAAGAACTTCACTACAATCAATTCTCAAGGATGATTAGTGGAGGTTTCCAAGCGCATACCTCTAAACGGATAATTAATGGAGTGACAGTGGTTGTCAATGGTGAGAATCATAGAACATCCAATCTATTTTTTTCTTAGTAATTAACAATTTATGCTTGAAATAGGTTAGGAGAAAGTAACAGAATTCTCGATGCAAGCTGGAAAATAATAAAATAATAAGTATCAAGGAATCTCAAATATTTGAGAAGGGCAATAATATAGATTTTATTATGATTACCAAATAGAGACAAACAGTAGTATATGATCAAAATTCCAATTAGGGATAAAATGCCAATTGAGGGGTGAAGCAAAAAAAACTCAATTCCTACGACATTATCACGAATGTTTTGAGACAGACCCCCACGCTGGAATAAAGAAGAGGAAGAGGGATTTGATGTAGATTTGGCGACGTTCACTAAACAACGTTATAAGAAACCCTCCTTCCCACTAGCTCAGGGGCATTGGATGCTTGACAACTCCATTGAAGCTTTTCTACTTGAGATTTCAACATCTCCTCCTTCCCAAGTTCCCAAGCTCACCTTCCCCAAGTTGTTGAGTTCATTTTCTTTGAGTTGTCACACTACACCTCTCTGACGTGTCTTTAACCCCTTTTGATTTTTTCATGTGCTACCTAATTTGCGTTTCATTTATCTGCCTGGAACTTTCTGGAGCTTAATTGCATTGCCCTAGGCCTCTACATCGCATGCTACTATATCCCTTCACATTGACTTGAATCTCTCCGAGTGGTGCCCGCATTGACTTGAGCCAGTTGCAAATCTAACTTAGGAGACGCTTCAACCAGTGTTGACCTGAGAGATTGCTTCAAGCTATGTTGGCACGCATCAACCTGTGCAAACCAGCACTGACCAACGTTGACCTGCATTGACCCACGCTGACCTGCCTTTGATCCACGTTGAACCCATCATGTCAAACCGGGTCAATTCCACGTTGAATAAAGCTAGTCTTGCACTAAAATGGTAGAACACGCTAAACTGGGCAAGACATGTCGAGCTAGACCAAACTTGTGATAAATTGGTTTAGGTTGAGCTAGAATTGTGCTAAATTGATTCAGATCGAGCCAAAATTGAGCCGAATTGTTCTAGACCGAACTGAACTAGTTTAGATAGAGCCAGAACGCATCGAATTAAGATCAAACAACGTTGAACTAAGCTAAACCAAACTGAACCAGGCTAGGCAACATCAACCCAAATCTAACTATGCTAAATTGAATCATTTTGATTCAGAGCATGCTTGCAACAAAATTTGTTCAAATCCAATTTATTTTTAATAATTTTACTTGGATAAAAATTGCTTTAAGTCTCAATTAGAAGCTCGGTGAACGAGATTGACTTTTTTCTTTACCTTAAGTAAGCTTTTGTTTGAATACCCTAAATCTCTTTTTTATATCAATATTTTTTAATGTTGTTTGTGGAGTTAACATGCAAGCTAAAATTGAAAACTAAGAGGAAGTCACTTATTTTTAAAAAAGAAGTTTTTAACAACTGTGATCTAGAGGTAGTAGAAATTCTTATACCCTTGTCTCAAATCTCACAAACTTCAAAACCTTTGTTTGTTGGTAATCCTTTTTATTTGCTTCAACAACAAATGAAACTTTTTATAAAATTTTTTTCCATTCTCTTCATGCTTATAAGAGAGAAAAATTCAAAGTTTAGCTAGCTTATTAAAGGAAAACATGCTAAATGTATTGAGCACTTCTCTTTCGAACATGGATCCACTCTAAATCATACCCATTAGTCCTGAACCTCATTACATCACATTTATTTCCAAAAATCACCCAATACATATAACTTTGCAACAACTTCCTAGTAACCCATTTATGCTTTATGATATAAGGCCTTTTAGCTCACACCCAATTGAAGCTCTCTTTACCCTTGACCTAATCTCGAAATGCCATAAAACCTTTTTTTGATGTACTTCAAGAACATGTTTATCACCCTGATGAAGAGCTACATTTATTCTGGCAATACAAGTATAATACACATGTCATCGAGGAAGTTTTGCGTTCATTGGAAAGATCTTCTTAACATCCTTACCTCATAAACTTTAATTGTTAAATCTACTTTCTATTATGACAATTCAAATTAAGAAAATTTGAGATAATTATCTTTTTATATGTCATGGTTGGGCCCATTAGATACAAAATTTTCTCTTCTTATCTTAAAGTTGTAGTATTATAGTCGTTTTAAAAGTTATCATCTATATATTTCTTTATTCAATTAACTTAAGAGGTTATTTCTATCATCTTTTGTTTACTTTGTCAAGCCTAAATGGTTTTTAAATCTTTTCTCAATATAAAATAGTATCAATCTAGACCACTTTGAGCCTTCCTCTAATGTTTCAGATCAAGAGTACTCTCGACTTACTTGAGTACTCTCATCAAGTCTCATAAATCAGGGGATTTTCAAAAGCACCTGGTTAGATGTTCATTAAGATCCTTACAAGAAATTTTCAATAGTCATTTGTTTCAATGAGTTTTCTTTAGCTCTATCTGGTAGATTGAAAGTGAAGGCATCATTGCCTCCAAGGCCCCTCAATTGAGAACAAAAGATGCCTATAAGGTGATAGATTATCCTTGAGGGCTCCTTAGGATTGTCACCCTTGAAGATACCAAGCTTAGCATTTTAGTATATCCTTTGGTGCGCACCCGAAAAATTTTTGGTAGTTATTAAAAGATATGGACTATATCAAAAGCTAAGGCCACTCTTGAAAAATAATTGAGATATAATAAAGTTCTACAAATATCATGAAGATTATGGTCATACAACCTCTGAATGCAAAGTAGTCAAAGTCTTAATTGAGAGATTATTAAAAGGTCACATCTAGGAGTATTGGGTAAAAGTTTCTTAACTTAATTCTATCTTTAATAAACTTATAGGGTTAAGTGTTATCAACAGATCTTAAATCAAGAAAGATGACTAGACTCTTCAATCGAAGCTAAAAGACAAAGTTAAGGCCTTTGTTATAATTGTTTATATCATCATTGGATGAAGGTAATCTCACTTTATGAGCTCTACTTTAAGATCACTTGGGTAGACCATAGTCAGTAATGTGACAAGTTAATAAAAGCAACTAGTTCCAAGATCCTTTGGGCCTTAAGACATATTGCTTCCTGACAACCCATATAATGATGCTATAATAATTCTAGGGATAATTGTCAATGTTGAAGTCTATTGTATTTTTGTTGACATTATGAGTTAAGTCTATCTTTTTTTTTGTTGCTTCTGATAAAATTGGTATTATTCGAAACCATATTCTCTCAGCTGTAAGATCACTTGCAAGCTTCTGTGGAGAGTCTCTAAGGCCAACGAAGAGAATTGCCACTTTGTCACTTACAATGGGAAATTTTTTCGGCCCAGTCATGCATTTGGTCAACTTCAATGTCGTTGTCACTCCGGCCTATAACAATATTCTTGAAGGTCAACAATAAATATATTCAAGATGGTGCTCTCAACACAACATCTATGTGTGAAATTCAATACCTTATTAAGAGTGGTTTGAGTGTAAGAGGATTTTCTACAATTAAAGAGATATTATCTCTAAACATCATGAAAACAACAGTCAAGCAAACCATTGAACTCCTGGAATGAGTTAACTTTGTCTCTCTTTTCCTCTCAATTTTTTTGACTCAACTAAGTTGTAACTATTTTTGTTGATCAAGATGAAAAAGAAAGGGAGGCTACCTCAAGCTCTGAGTACCTAAACTTTTTGCATAGAAGCACTCAGATATGTCAGGGATAAACCCCTCAACGACAACACTCAATGTAAATCTGAAAGTCTCAACCATTTGGCAAAAGAAATGAGCATTTAACATCAAGAAGTAAAAGACAATTAAAGAAAAAGTGTTAGTACTCCTCAAAACCAATTTTATTTGATTAGTTTGTTATCCTAAAAGACTAGCAGACGTGGTACTTGTAAACAAAAACAGTAATAAATGGCATATGTGTGTTGATTACACCAATCTCAACTGTGCCAACTTAAAAGACTCATTCCTTTTGCCTCGAATTGACGACCTTGTGGATTTGATCATGGGCTTCATATGTTTCATTTTTTGAATAAATTATTAGGATACTACTAAATTAAAATAGCTAAAAAAATGAAGAGAAACTTACATTCATTACTAACTTTGAGACATTCTATTATAAACTCATGTCTTTCGGACTTAAGAATGTTAGGACAACTTATCAAATGATAATTGATACTGTTTTTAATAATTCGAAAAATAGAAATCTTGAAGTTTATATGGATGACCTTTTAATAAAAAACACTTCCTTTGAAGCGCATCTACAAGACTTATGGGAGATCTTTGAGACTTATCAAAAATTCAATATAAATCTCAACTCCTTAAACTGTACTTTTGACACTTTTTTAGGTAAACTTTTTGGTGACATGGTATTGAAGGAATGAATGCAAACCAAATTCTAGTAAGGTAAAATATCTCTTAGACATGCCTTCTCCAAAGATTCCAAAAGACTTCTAGTGTCCTGTTAGATGCATCGTAGGGCTTAACTATTCATCTCTAGGTCAAGAGAAAAGGCTCAACTATTCTTCAAACCTTTTCACAATATGGCCAAACTAATATGGGTAGAATACAAAAAGGCTTTTTAAGAGCTCAAGACTTATTTCACCTTCTTAATTTGAGTAGTCTAACATTTAGATAACCACTATTCATCTATTTAGCAATCTTGAATTCTATTATCAGCTCTGTGTTAATCCAAGAAGACAAATACCTTGCATCTCATTTATTATGTCTCTCACTCTAAAAGATCTAGAAACAATACTTACATTGAACATTTTTTACATGCATAAAGTTTCATATAACAATTTCTCAAAACTCTTGTAAATATAAAATAAGACCATAAATCACAATTGATAGAAAAGAATAACATCATTTAAGTATGAATTGAAACTAAAAAAATTATACTTTAGATAATAATACATCAAGAGCAAATAATAATTTAGATGCTTTTGGTGGAAGTTTAATAGGATTGGTGGTGGGGATCTTATATGATGTTGGAAATGAAATGAGGTAGATTGTGTTTCTAGATTAGGCTATTGGATCCTAAGCTTTAATTTTATTATAATCCTCTTTATTTCTGAGGACCTTGCCAAATTCCACTCTTAAAAATCTCCCATGGTTGCAATCTCTTGTCAAAACATGATTTGAATAGTTACATGAAAAAAATTGGAGAGAATATTTATAAGCTTACATGGTTTTATTTTTCTAGCAAGGAATCTAAACCCGAATTTGGAATGTGTTTTAGATTCTTTGAATGTATGATATTATCGTCCCAATTATGTACTTTGTAAAGAAAAACTAGGCATCTTAATGAGCTTTGATAAAATCATTGAAAAATGTCTTAAAGTAGCCAATCCTTTTAAAATTGCCATTTATCAACCATGGTATTTTCCCAAACCCCTTTTAACTAAATTGGATGTATGACCTAAAGACCAAATAAGATTCAAAAACATATTATTGTCTCCAATAAAATATATTTGAACTTTATGGACTTCAAAAGTAATTTATTGTTTTAATAATGACAAGTATTTTAAATATTTTATTTATGATCTTTATTTTTAAAGATAGACAAAAATAGATCATTGATCATAGTATGGATTAGTAAAGCTTTGGATCATCTAGAAAAGATACTTAAAGGAAAAAGAAAAGATGTCCTCTAATAATATAATTGAAAAAGAAGATGGAATCATGTATCCTACCAAACAATCAAGGCTTTACAATTTCTAAGGCATGTGTAAGGATTAGATCTATGTTACCTTCTGCGCAAAAGAGCTTGTATTTTATTCACAAAATCACTTGTATACCACTCAGGAGAATACGCTCAAATACCTAAACCTCTAGTTGCATCACTTAGGGTTATTAAGATCAACTCAACTCATCTTGTGGATATTAGTGCAAATTTTTATAAGAAATGATAAGTTAAGAATAATAGAATTTAAATTATAAAAATAATATTGAAATAGTTAAAATTGTACTGATTCTATAGTACGAAAATCTATTTTATACATTATGATTAGCTTAGTTTGAAGTATATGATCAAGGTATTGGACTGTTTGATCTAGGTTTATCATTGGTGTTTTGAGCAATTGTGTTGTATGGTTTTATGATCAGACGGTATGATTCATTCACAAGAGTTGCTTATAAGTGATTGAATAGTTTGTCAAAGAGTGTGATCTGTCTGCGAGCTTTTCCTAAGCTTTTAATAGCAGATCTTTTTAGAGTAATAGTAGTGGAAGTGAAAATGTGATAATGACGAGAAACAATGGAAGAAGAAGATGATGGTTTTTGTCATATGAAAATTGAATTCTCTAAGTTTCTCTTTAAGGGTGTTAAATTTATGAAATTTTGATTCCTAAAATTTTTAATTTTTTCATACATTTTTCTCATCTATTTATATAGAGATTTGGATATAATATTTTATTATAAAAGAAAAAACATATGATTTTAATAAAAATATAAAACTTTTTTAAATTTTGCAAATTCTACAAATCTTGCACCTAAACACGTGCACGTGCCCCCACCCTCGCTTGTTGACTATGGTGGCATGGTAGGTGCACCTACTGCACGCATGTGGAACGCATATGCAGTAGGTGGTCAACATTGTTCGATTGCTTGTGCTAGTGGGTGCTAGCATTTGGCACGTAACTCTTTCCACGTGCATGCTCTGGCACTCCTGCCACAAGCCTCTGCATGCGACGATGATTTTTCTCGTTTTGCCTACTCCCTAGATTCTTTTTCCATAATTTTGGATGCAATAAGCTTGGAATTAATTTTTTAATCAATTGTTTTTTGTATAGTTTAGAAATCTTAAGAATTTTGTATAGTACAAAATTATTTATCATGCAATAGGATTGATTCATAGAGTATATATTAGGGACACTCCATATTATTATTGGGGAATATTTTAATAGATTATATGAATCAACATATTATACAATATGATCAATAAAATTGATATGATATTTGAACAAAACATACTAGTACTATCCTGAAATTTTCATATAATACAAAAATTTTTATCGTGAAATATGATTTGTTGAGGATACTATTTTACAGTATATAAAAAACCTCAAGGGCTTTGTATGGTATGTTAATAATTTAATGAACAAAATGATTAGATAACTATATGAGCATCATACGGTACGATCACCTATCATATAATATGACAAGAAGCGAAGGTCGGGTAATGGCTAGTTTAGACATGCTTTAAATGCAAACTTAGTTGTTAGAGAGTCATTGGTGTTTCTTTAAGAGGGTCTTATGCATTGTAAGTACTATATAAATCCCTCTAATCATAGCTATTAGATTGATGTAGCATGGACAAGTGATCCATAATAGTAATCAGCTATTATGTTATTATGAGCACCTTGAGAGAGTTTAAGTACACATTGTAAAATCATTTCTTTTGAGAGAAAGGTAGAAAGCAATACGAGCTAATAATGTTTAGCACTTGCATTACACAAGCTCTTGTTCCAAGTGGTAAATCTTTTTTGCAATCAATTAGACTGAGTAATTTTATTTTTATATTTAATTCACATTTTAGTAAGCTTGTGTTTTGTATTTGGTTCTTATATTCGATTTTTCTTGGCCATGCTCTTAGCTCGTTAGTGTGGAGAGATGGCTGAGTGTGCGGCTGTAAAGTATGGAGTGGATTTGGATTGTGTTTTGTCCCTGAAAAATCACAATTTGTACTTGGATTTTTCCATCTTTGTGTTGCAAATGAGTGATTTGTTTTAATGGTGATTAAGCTTGTTTCTTAGGGGTGAACGTGGGTTTGAAGTTAAACCAAACTATTTAAAAATATTTTGTGTCTTTTGAATATTTTTTATTACTCATTACAATAATTGTAATATCTTGTGAAGATTGTCAAATAAGTGTTGCTTATTTATTGCAAGTTACAAAGTTTTTAATTAGTTCATTGATTTGTTAAAAGATTTTTTCAACAACCCCCTACTAATTCAAAACCCCCTTTACAATATTAAAGAAAACAAACAAATTCTATTGTCAAACTTGGTTCCCTCAACTTGATTTTTGTTTGGGCATAGCTGAAAATAGAGACATTGGCTATTTTGGATTTCTCATCAATGGTAGATTAGCTTCCCTTAGTTTTCTTTTCCCTAAAAACAATGTGATAGAACCTTGGCTATCTGTTGGATAGATGATGAGCTCTTAATTTGTGCATTCTTTTCCCATTGGACAATCAACAATTTTAATGGTAAGTTAAAAATTTTGGAAATTATCTATTTCTTATAATGTATTTCATAAAATTGCTACCATGATTGGCTATGCTGTGATCTTGTGCAAAAGCTCTTTAGCTTGCTAGACAGTTTTGACGATGGTTTTTGCATCTTATATTCTGCTGGCTAATCAATGAACGCATGGAGCCAACTGTAGCTATTATAATTAATGTTAATTGTTGTTCTAAGATATGTTATGATACCAAACTTGATTGGCTCCATACATTACTAATGGATGTTGCAGGTGGTGATGAAAAGTTGTTAATACCACCGAGTACAAGATCTCTCTCCAAGATCCTTACAGATCTTCAAGCGAGTAAAACTGGAATCCAGGATTGGAGTTTGAGTGACCTTACAATTGGTCTATACCTTATCCATCTCAGTCAGGCATCAGCTACGAAGGTTGAAGATTTCAATGGAGTCCAGATCAAATCCGAGGCTATGGTAATTCCTTCTTTTGTTAGTGGTGATTGGTATTTTTTGAAAATCAATCCTAATTTTTGCTAAGGAAACATGTTACAAGTTTATTTCAATTTGGGGGACACTTTATTAATTCCATCTATTCTCTATAGAATTTTATTGACCATATGATGCAGTTAAATGTCATCATTTTTTGCTTCATTTATCTCAGGTTCAAGAACTCATATACCATCTTGAGCTAGCTAAGGGATGCTATAAAGATAGTATCTCAAGTGTTGCTAGACATACCATGCTCCGAGAGAGAAACATTTTGAAATTTGTGAAAGATTCTAGCCTGCTGCGCCCAGGATACTATATTGGAGTAGATATTCGCAATAAACTTGTTATACTTGCAATTCGTGGAACTTATACTGTCTATGACCTTATAACTAATGTGGTCTCTTCAAGTGATCAAGATGTGTCATTTGAAGGCTTTTCAACTCATTTTGGAACTGCTGAAGCTGCTCGCTGGTATCTCCACCATGAACTTGGAACCATTAGAAGACTTTTAGAGAAGTACAGAGTATATCTTGGTGTCTTAAAATGGAATCACTACTATTTTTTCATTTTTCAGCCTTATGCAAATCTATTACATATATTCATTTCCACAACCATAACTAATTGACAGGATTTTAAGCTGAGGCTCGTTGGACATTCTCTTGGAGGGGCTGCTGCTGCATTACTTGCTATCTTGCTAAGAAGTAGGTCAGCCAAGGAACTAGGGTTTAGTCCGGAGATCATCTCCGCTGTTGGATTTGGAACTCCACCATGTGTATCTAAGGTGCTAGCAGAAAACTGTCTCAGCTATGTATCCACTGTTATCCTACAGGTGAACCAAAATGTCATCTTTGCATAAGAAGCAAACCCTTCATGTTTTATTTCTCTAAACTGTCCCTCATTCTGATATGCTTCCCAGGATGATATTATTCCAAGACTAAGCGTAGCTTCTCTTGCAAGATTAAGGAATGAGATTATTGAAACTGATTGGTAAGTTTAGAGAGTTCAATTCCTAGTAGGTCATGATTTTGCTAGGTTCCACTTTTATTCATCAACTTATACATAACTTGAATGTGCAATCAGATATGCCAAGTGCCAATCTCTTGTGGCTTACCTTGGTTATATCAAACTAGCTATACCTATCCAATTAACTTTTTAGTATTTGATGTTGTCTGTTTGCAAATTAATTGGTTGCTCTCGTGCTTTATACTATAATGTTTTGTTATTATGTCGTTTAGAACATACTATGTTTTTGTGTGAATCACTTTTGTATTTGCTAATTTATGGTTATTGGTGAAAAACTTGTGGTTATTAAAGGATAAGAGCAAGCTAAGTGTTTACTGATTTGGAGACTGTTGCCTGTGTTTACAGCTGATGTTATTGTAGGGAACTAACACGACCTATTATTTCAACGCTTAATAATATCTTGATGATTGGTGTACTGTGCCCAAACCATGGCGTGTTATGCTCATTCTGTCAAGTCTGGGTTTTGATAGAATTTTGTTGACTACTCATTTCATTCTAACTTTCCATAGGCTTTCTTTTGCTTCTGATTTTGAACCGAGTTGACTAAATTGCTGCAGGATGACTATTTTAGAGAAGGAAGATTGGAAAGGGATTGTTGACTTGGTTACGAATGCTAAGTTGGTTGTTTCTTCAGTCCAAGATGTGGCTCGTAAACTTGCAAAATATGCAAAATTTAGTAGGAATGTATCACGTTCTTCTGGTAAGCCAAAAGAAATCTAACATGTTATATCATGTTGTATATTCTATTATTCTGAATTATTTAACTTAACCAAACAGATTTTTTTTGTCATGGTTTAAGTGGAACTATTAAATCCTGTCCACTCATAATTTTTTAATTTTTTTGCTAAAATAATATTTTATAATTATGAAATACTGAAACTACAAGTAAAAAAATTGATATGGTATATCAATGATATGCAAAAATAGCATTTAGTTTTAAAGCTAAATGGCTGAAGAATAAGGATAGTGGATTTAACATTTTGCAGGTAAAAAATAAAGTCAATAAAAAGTTATCCAAAAAGGTAGAGCTCTCAAGTAATCAATTACAGAAAGATACTATTTACCCAGCCAACCTTCCATTTGGGAGAGGTTTGGTTGATCAGGGTTTTTGCTTGTCCCATTCTAGTTTTCTTAAGAATGTTTCAGAACACAATATTCTCTATATATGGATGCTTGCTTAGAATTAATTTTATCCTTGTCATAAATTTATCCTCAGTCAGTTTCTTGATACTCATGCAAGATGGTTATCTTTTGATGGTGTAATAACTCACACTCTTAAGTAACTTAAAGAAATAGGTCGATCTTGTGATGTCATATCAAGTCTGAGAAACTTTTTTATACTAAGTTAAACAAGCTTTAATACTTACAAGATATTTTTATTTTCCATGGAGTTGGATATATACAATTAACCCAAATAGTTAGAGTTAATTTAATAGTTAGAGTGACTTTGTTAATGATGATGATTATATGCCAAAGCATTTCAACAATTACTTGTCATTTGTATATTGATTTGGTTCCGTTATCCATTTGCCCATTGTAATCAATGCTATTTTTGTGATATATTTTCATTGATTGTGTGAAATCTGGTTTTTTTTGTTATTTGTAGTGTTCCAGTAGGTTGGTTATGTTTCTGAAATTTTTTTGTTATCAACTAAATTAGTGATATGTTTTGGTTGATTGACATAATTATTTCTGTTTCTACCTTAAATTCAAGAATGTTTATTTATCTCTTGAATTTCTTGTGTTTTCTTGAGCCTTCGCCATGTGTTTGTGGAAAATATGATGCATATCTTGATTGGTAGGTGCGCCAATGAGGATCTCATGTGATCAGTTTTATTATGATCTTATCTCTTATGTTATATCTTCCTTTTTCTTTGCATTCTCTCTTTGGTATAAACATGCAGTCATACACAGGTAGAACTTTGCTTTGTGTGTAATTAACCAAATTTTGATGGACACTATTCATTTTTATCTCCTTACGCAGCTATGCACTAACATTTAATATTAGCTCTTACGTATTTGTATGTGTCATCTCCTACTCGAACATAAGCTTTTGTATTTGACTAACTTCATTTTAAATTAATTTTATCATGAACTTTTTTGAAGAACTTGGTTCATATTGCAAGCTGTGTTGAAGCTGGTTGATGTCCTAAACAAACTGCGAGATTCTCTCCTGCCATAATTTGGCCAGCACTTCACATGTTAACAAAAATTTGCAGTTATTTGTAAATAATCAAGTGTCACAGGTTGTTTATTCTGTTCTCAACGTCATCTCAAAACTCTTAAAGTTGTCCCCACCCTTCAACTTAAACCTATAATCCTGCTTCCTTGTTGACTCACTAGTCTCCGTATTCCTCTTCCTCTGTGTTTTGTGGGAACCGTATGTATTGAGTAATGAAAAGATGCCCATCGTTACCTCTTATTTTGTGACCTAGCCATCTAAAATTTGTTGCCACCGTCAATATCTTTGATACCTTTTCTTGCTTGTTTATCATGTAATCTTCTTCTTTTTGGTTCTACGTTTGTCTTGTCCTTCCCTCGAAATGCTTATAGAAACTATTCTTCTCTTCGATTGGTTTCTCTTCAAAAGTATGTCATCATCCATCTTCCTCAAACATTATTATGTTGCTCAACCTCCTATTATTCCGTATTGTTCTTGCTACTCACTCTTGGCTTTGGTTTATTACATGCATGCTCCAATCATTCTATGACCTGCGAGCATAAACTTTTTTTTAACTCAAGTCTAAAACATAAATTTTTTACTTTCTAAGAAGCATGTTTTTGCAACATTTACTTGAGACGTTTTTTGATGCACTATGAAGATTTTAATATTCCGTTGTTAAAGCGACCCTCATGTGCACTATATATTATTGTGTTTGGTTGATTCAATGTCATCATTTGTATGAATTATGGTGACTATAATGGGCTTTGACATTCACAAAGGGCTCTGTCAACCACAATATATCTTAACAAGCACAATGTTCAGCCAGCATAAAGGGAGAGAGGTAATTTCATCATAAAAGGGGAGATGAAAGGACATGGGAACCTTTACCTCCACTTGGGTGACATCTAGATATGATCCAAATTAGGATGTCTTGTGAATTTCATCTTGGAGTGATAAAATATGATGTTTACATTTCAAACCAAATAACCACATCTTCCAAATGACATGCATAACATCTTAGTAACACTCAACAAACAGCCCTTACAAGCCAAACCTCATTATTCCAAACTTCAGTGATGGTTATGATGTCATTTACTTCTTGTAGACATCTACCAAAAGAAGGGAATAGCACATCAAGAAACAAGACCTGAATCTGGTTCTTCGGCAAAGCCGAAGACATCGGCGGAGCTCTTCCTTCCTGGGACGCAGTACTTCCTGAAAAGAGAGACTGATGAAGGAAATTCATCCCCAGAAGCTAAAGAAATGTATACTCTTTGGAAGAGGAATCCTGGAGAGCACTTCAGGGGAATACTACTCACAGGAAACTTGATATCCGATCATAAGTGTGACAACCACTATTATGCCCTTAGAGATGTGCTAAAAGGCCTGCCGGCCTCCCAGGCATGGACTAACTTGCAGTAGATCTGTTCCATCTGGAGTTTTTTTTTTTTTTTTTTTTTTTTTTTTTTTTTACATATATAAATTAGAACGTTAATTCTCGTGGGAGCTTTCTTTTTAAATTTGATATAGTCTGATTCCAACGTACACGATGTTTTCCAGTTATTAGATCTTTTTACTGGGTATATGAACAAATCTGATAAACTATTTATAATGCATGAACATATTCTGTATATTTATATATGCATATATCCGAATACATCCAAGTATGTACATAAATCATCATATGTTAACTGGATGTTGACAAGGAGGCAAAGGATCCAGCGATACTTCACGTGGCTATCTA
The DNA here is from genome assembly GCA_023846275.1 of Vanilla planifolia. Lineage (NCBI taxonomy): Eukaryota > Viridiplantae > Streptophyta > Magnoliopsida > Asparagales > Orchidaceae > Vanilla > Vanilla planifolia. The sequence goes on along the minus strand of CM043867.1, from coordinate 14,460,227 downwards.
TCTAGAAGTTATTTTATTTCTATTTAGACTAAAAATTATTTTGTTTTTTATGCCATTATAACGATAAGAGTAGTTAATTACATATAATTGATTAGAACAAGTTTCATAAGTGTGACATACTTGACCGTATTCAAGTAAAACAATAGAACTGAGAAAAATAATTAATTCAAATTTGGGTTTTCATAAGTCATTGAAATGAGGTAAAATTTATAACAAATTTCATTTTAATGTGCAAAGTAAGTTCTCTCTCGACAACTTGCTTAGCGTTGAGATTAGGCTACCTTAATTTGATTTCTTCATTAAAGCTGTCTCTTTTCTGGGTTAGGATTACTTCTCATTTATTATGAGTTTTTAATTAGTATATCTATCTATGCTGCTACCCTGCAATTATCATATTGCCATATGCTTTCAATCAAGGAAACATTGCATGTCTACCAAATACTTTTAAAAGCATTATTAAATGCTTCTGTAGGGAAATGCAAAACTGGTAGTTCAATTACTAATTAAAAAAACCTTCCCTTTATTCCTGAAGCAAGTAGAAAACAAACACCACAAAAATAACTCAAATAGTTGTCCACGCCTGCACATTCATCCACAACTATAAATATATTCACGAGACTCTGTTATTTACAGTTTTTGCACCATAGGAATTCGTAATACATTAAAAAAAAAAAGTTGTATCACTGTTTTATCATCGACCTCAAAACCAGGGCTTGCAATTCTCCCTGTTCATTGCCGAGTACTGCAACACCTTTCCTGGTGCAAGCTTGCTCAGAGTGCAGCTGCTCTTCGACGTTTGTCACGAAGGACTGTGTAGCTTCCAAGTTTCGGCTGTCGCCCTCAAGTTTGCTGCGTTGTGTCTGTATAGCCGAGGATGGAAGGATGGTCTGCGAAACCATGATATGGCTGCCCAAAGGTCTGCTGTGTTACCATGCTACGAGCAAGAAGTGCTTTCGCTTGCATCACCTGGCCTTGTAGTATTGCTACCTACAAAACGTAAATTACAAGGATTTGCTGTCAATTGAGTTAGGAAGTTGTATAAAAGTACACAACAAAGGAAAAGTATTGAGAGGTGTTATGTTTTCATAAAATATCCAAAGAGTTGCACTCTATTTTGTTTGCTTTTTATAAACAAAGATTTGGGTAAAAGTGCAAAACAAAGTTTTTCAACCTGAGGAATAAAAAAAAAAAGAGAAATGGTACGGTATAAGTTTGATATTTAGAATTACATCAAAATTTTATCTTGTACTTTTACCAAAAATTTTAAAAGATATTCTTTTTATTTCACAATAAAAATTATATCATTAAACAATTTTTATAAATTTTGTATATTTTTCTTAAAATTAGCAAGACAACAAGCCACAAAGAAAGTTGAAAAGAAAGTGTTTGGCTGCGTGCATGTTGTGCAATATAGCAAACAATGAGAACAAAGCCAAACCGTAGTTGGGTTCCCTTCCTGGCTAAGCATAGAATTCGAAAGTGGTAGTATGCATGCAAGAAAGTCAAACCATGATGTAAAACAAAGCGTAGAAGCCAGATAACATCATTACGTATGTTAAATTGTTTTCCACCGAAAAATTCCAACATGATTAATAGCCACATTAATCAAATAGTTATCGTGCATATATATGGTCATCACCAAAGCAATAAAATCTTTTAAGGTAATCTATGGCTTACTAACCTATTAAGGAAAACACACGTTATTCACCAAGCAAAGACAAAAAATAGTATATAATATTGTGTAAACATGTTAATGCCCATAGTAAAGTACGAAAGATTCCAAATTTCGTAAATTTTACTTTTAAAAAAATGGAAAAATAATATTTATGTTAGAAGAAAAAGAGTTTCAAAAGTTATTTGAAAATTTTTTTGATACTTTTGTGATTAAAACTAAAAAAATTAGAAATGTACATGTTGAAAATTACGGTCGTATATTGAAGCATTTAGTGTTTAGATATACTTTGGTTTATACGGTTTTGGATATCATTTCTAAATGTTTCATCCCTTATCATGTGCTGTGATACATGCAAAGAATTATGTTGCAAAGAAGATGCACAACCAAATGAAAAAAACTCTTCACCACAGAACAACAGAGGCTTCAAAAACAAGTTCGGGCGATTCATCACCTGCTGCTGAAGCGCAAAGATTTGAGCCACACAGCCATACACAGGATCCCTCAGCCTAGCCTGCGCCTCATAGGCAACGGTGACCACTGCCTCGCTCCGGTCAGCGAAGGGCATGTTCTGCAGAAGCTTGGACACATTGCTTGCACCGAAAACCTTATGGATAGCTGCAAAGCAAGCAGAGCTATCCTGCGAACAGAAGTGAGGAGCAAAGATGCAATCATCTGTGCACTTGCGCCTTAGGAACTTGCATGCACCGCAGGGATTGCCCGAGGCGGCCATGAATGGCCGCACTGGCGTCTGAGAAGCTGTAGAGTTCGATTGGGGAATAAAAGCAAACAAGTTGTAGGCATTATTTATAATGGGATAAACTATAGGGCACTGGGGCAGTGTAGGGTACCAAGGGCGCAGAGCACTTTGTTGTTTCCCATGAAGAATATGGAGCTCTTTGTTGAGAGCTTTTGAGGTGTCATCATTACAGAATGGATGTTTGGAAGACTTTTTTGGCTCTGGGCGGTGAGCTAGTTTCTTCTTTGAACGCCACAAATTGGATTTTGTACTAAAAATATGTGGGTTACCGCCATCTGCCGGTGTGATTGTTATTTGTTGTTTCCATGTTTGGAAAAGGAACTTCAAAAAATAGGTTATTGTTTTACAAAACCAAGTGATTACATAGCCGTGATGTCTATAGCATCTTTAGGGTGTGTGGAATTTTTAACAAGAGCTCTGCCATATTTCACCAACCAATATATTACAAAGCTTAAATCCTTGTTAATATGTTAACATTTTAATTTAGTTTATTAAATACATTATGAATTATTAATAGGCTAGAAAAGATGTTGAATAAAAAGGGTTAATATGTTCATTCAGATTGAATTTGTTTTTTTAGATTGGTTGAATGTGTAATATTTTCATGTTTAACAACATGCATATCAAAAGTATAGATTTTGAGCTAAATGAATGATGATTTCTCTCAAATTGCACATATTCTATACGCTAACCTGTTTTCTAAATCGTGTTTAGTACTTTGATAACTTGTAAGGTATTTATAGAACAAATTATTAGCCAAATTGACAACAATGTAACAAAAATTATTAGCTTTTGCAACTAATGAAAAAGGTCTGAGGAATCTCACAAAAGGAGGTATGAGGATAAATTATCCTTGTTCGCTAATTTGGAAATTATTTTGTAATATGTAATACAGATAATGAACATTTGGACACCCTTAATGGCAAAACTTTTCACATTAGCTATAGTAATCTAATTGATTACACTTTCAATTTGTTTGCCATTTTGTTAAGTGGCAAAAATGAGTAATTTGATTAGTTCTTGAAAAACTTTTTGTTTTGGACCATTTGATAGTTTTTCATTATATTCATTATGGCCTCAATCATCATGCTTTTTAACAATCCCACTATATGATCATTTGATACTACATCACCATTATGTGATTGACGTATTGAATTGTTTAATAGGAACAAATCTTGAGTAAGATTAAATATCCTTCTTTGTGAGATTATTCAATACTTCTAGCAAATTTTTTAATTACTTGTATTTTTTTAAACATATTTTCAAGAGTTTTAAAATAATATTTTTATAAAGTATGTAAAGTGAACAAATGTAATATTTATTGAATAATATTTATCTCAAACTAACTCTAATAGATCATAAATTATATTTATATATATAGCTCTCTCTTGAGTCTACTTGAAAGGCAACCTAATTTTTTTATGAGCAGTTGGGAGAAAAAATTTGGGATGGAAATTGTTTCAATACATATGCTCTGACTCCACGCTTTGTTCCAATCATCTAGGTTCATTTTGCTTTGTAGAATAAGGTGTCCCATTCATATCACCCTTATTGAAATATGAGTAGTTATTCAACCAAATAATTTTTCTAAAGAAAAAAACCTTTATTAGATTTTGAAATCATTTATTATTGAATAAGGGATACATAAAAGCAAGTATAAGAAAATAAAAAATATACACAATATTTTTTTAGGTGGTTTAATCTAAACTCAAAACTACACCCAATCTATACTAAATGGTTCGAGTTCTACTAAATTCTCTCAATTTTTTTTATCTAAGTAGGGGTAAACCTAAATAAACAACAACTCTCTTTTTTTCAGGTAAAGGTCAACATAACAAAAAACTCAAATAGCAATTATACAAAAATTCCAACACTTATATAAATATGTACCACACAAAGATCTATACATTTCACTTAAGAAAATAATGTTGCACAATATCTAAATGATATGAACAGACTTTATCGATTCAAGATGAGAGGCTTTGATGAAGTAATAATACGTGTAATGTAAGAAAGCTCAACAATGCAACAAGTTGAAGTTTTCATAATACACTCACTGCCAAAAACATGAAACTCCTATTTTCTCTCCTTAATGATTTACATGTTGGTTCATTAGCTTATTTTGATGTGAGTATCCTCTTATTTATGCAATTTAATTACTTAGGTCTATTTCAGAAACTCCTAACAACTAAAATCATAATTCCAAGAAGATTACCTTAGCCATTATAGGTCTTCAGTTTGGATTGTACTATTATGACATAAAGATCATATAGAGGCAATAAGCATTAAGGAAGAATCAACTGGATGACACGTCTATATGAAAAATATATTTTAATTACTTTAAAGTATATCTTATAATTACAAAGCTAATTATCATATTATGGAATGTTCATTCTTAGTAGGCACTTTGAAACTCAGGCTTTCAGATCTTTATTTAGATGAACACTGGGATTGTAGAAGTATTGTAGGTTTATTACTTAAGTTCATTGATGATCATATGCATTTGATAAGTGGATTGTCAATATATGATGAATGTTTTCATAAAGAACTTTGCTTTTGAGTTTTTGGAAACTTTGTATAAGTATGATACGAGGATTATATCAATATGATAATATTCACTTAAATCATGTTATACCAAATATTTTTAGCCATTTTATTGTAATTTAGTCAACCAATGTATTTATTTTTTGTGATTTAAAATTTAAAATTTGAATTTAAATTTTGAATATAAGTAAATTAAATTTTGACTTCAAATTTAAAATACTAGAGTTGGAAGACATAATTGATTTATAGGCTTTGTGTTACATCATATGAGTGATATAAGACAAGAATGAGTAATTAAACATGAACATAAAGACTATGAAGTGTATAAAAATCAAGTATAATTTGGACTTAAATTTTAAAACAAAAGTGTTTATCATAGTCACGATAAGGAATATATTGGTCATAACTTAATAGGGCTTATATTAAGCTAATCAAAGAGGAATAAATTAAATAATTATAAAATATATTAACTTAACCTTTTTTAATCTAAAATAAAGCTTTTAGAATAGATAAGTAATTGGAGGTATGAAATCAAAGTGGTGGTAAGTAGCTCTTGGTAGGTGACACATGTTAGGTTGTACATTATTAAATATCTAAAATGTTCAAAGATGTAGATAAAAGTTTTTAAGAAATAAGTATAAAGCATGCTTTGTATTAAAACATTATAAAGATATAAAAGTCTTCAAGAAATAAGTAGAAAGCTTACTTTTGTGTTAAATAATTATTTATAATTTTTTATTTAAATGACTTCTCATAAATAGATGAATAGTAAATTAGTTGTAACTAAAAAAATATATTATTTGGTGCCTTGAGTATTTGAGTTGGCATGGTGGCCTTCTCTTGGATTTACTTTGGTGAGTGAATATTCGTTTTTTTATCTTTTCAACTCTATTTCTCTTTGTTTAGATACTTTTCTCATATTTTTATTCTATTTAACCCAAGAAATTACTTTATTCCATCCAATAATCTAATCTCTTCTCAATCTTCAGCCATTGGTATCAAAGCTTAGCATCATAATGTGTTTATTGACACTGTTGTTCAAGAAATTATTGGTGGTTAAACTCATCCTTTCAACATTTTGGTAACAATGCTTATTTTTTAATAATTTTCCCAAGTAAATGATAGCTAGAGTAACAAGAAAGTAACAAATTAAAAGCTTATCAAACTTAATATAAAAGTTATTTCAAGTGACAAATCAATGATAAGAAGAATTAATGACTTTCAAGTATGAAATGAAGAATCACTTCTAAAACTTGAGAAATGACATACAAACCTATGTTTAGAGCTCTTTAATATCTCCTATTAAAGATATTCAATATGTTAAAGAGGTTTAACCCAATGAGAGATGTGATGATTTATATGTTTTTTAATTTCCCAAGGATATGTCTATTAAACTAGTGTTTAACATTAAATATAACTAAGAACATAATATAAATTTTAAATATGATGATTTATAAACTAATAGTTATGCAGGTGATTCATAGAAATAGTTGTTATTGTTAGTATAACAAAATTTTTTTGAAGAAGATATATGGCCCACAAAGCATGAATATGTCAAGTTAATATCAAAATTTATGAAAGATTATCTACACTTCAACTCTATAGAACAGAGTTTCTTTTGGAAAAAATGATATAAGATTAAATAATTAAACATGTACATAAAAGATAAAAAAATAATATAAAGAACAAGTATAATTTAGGCTTAAATTATATAACAAAAGTATTTAACATAGGTCCATCACATAAATAATGACATGGAGAGTTAGTCATGACTCAATAAGACTCATAATGGGCAAATCAAAGAGAAATAAATTAATCATGAAATATATTAACTCAATCTTTTTTTCACTTTAAAATAAAGTTTTTAAAATAGTTAGGTAATTAGAGGTATAAAGTCAAAGTGGTGTTAGGTAGCTCATGAAGAATTACTTCTAAAACTAAACTAATATGAAATGAAGAATCACTTCTAAAACTTGAGAAATCACCAACAAGCCCATGTGTATAGCTCCTTAATATCTCCTATTAAAGATATTCAATATGTTAAAGAGGTTCAACTCAAAGAGAGATGTGATGATTTATATGTTTTTTAATTTCCCAAGGATATGTCTATTAAACTAGTGTTTAACATTGAATATAACTAAGAACACAATGTAAATTTTAAATATGATGATTTACAAACTAATAGTTATGTAGGTGATTCATAGAAATAGTTGTTATTATTGATACTACAAAAATTTTTAGAAGGAGATTTATGGCCCACAAAGCATGAATATGTCAAGTTAACATCAAAATTCATGAAAGATTATCTACACTTCAACTCTATAAAGTAAAGTTTCTTTTGGAAAGAGAAAAATGATATAGGATAAGAATAAGTAATTAAACATGTACATAAAGATAAAAAATTATATAAAGAAAAAGTGTAATTTAGGCTTAAATTATATAACAAATGTATTTAACATAGGCCCATCACATAAATCATGATAATGAGAGCTAGTCATGGCTAAGTAAGATTTGTAATGGGCTAATCAAAGAGTAATAAATTAATCATGAAATATATTAACTCAATCTTTTTTTATTTTAAAGTAAAGTTTTTAAAATAGTTAGGTAATTAGAGGTATAAAGTCAAAATGGTGGTAGGTAGCTCATGATAAATGACTCATGGTAGGTAGCACATGTTAAGTTTTATATTAATAAAAGTGTTCAAAATATTTAAAGATATGAATGAAAGATTTTAAAACATAGGTATGAGTATAGTTTATATTAAAAAATTATGAGTCTTAAAGTCTTTCAAAAAGTATATAAGAAACTTATTTTTGTATTAAATAATTATTTGTAATTTTTTATTTATAGGATCTCTTATAAATAAATGAATGATGAATTGTTTGTGATTAAAAAAAGTATATTGATTGGTGGCATGAGTGTTTAAATTAGTTTGGTGGCCTTCTCTTGGGTTCATATTGGTGAGTGAATCATTTCTTTCTTCTTTATTCTCTCAACTCTATTTATTTTTATTTAAGTTATTTTATTATATTTTTCATTCTATTTAATCTAAATCATTATTTCATTTCTTTATTCTATCGAATCCTCTCCTCTTTCTACATTAATGAGCTTTGATAATATTGGGCTTAATGTTTTGAAAATAAACTTGTAGTTTCATTTATATTCTTAATTTTATTCGTTATATTTATTCTTATACAACAATGAATGTATAATAACGATATATATAGGATTCTTAAATTTAAAAGTTAGTTGGTGGATGAAGATAAGATGATTAAAAGAAAAAAATTATGTGATGCATGTATGAATATCTTAAGAAAAAAATACAAGAGAAGAAAGATTAAATTTTAGGAGTTAGATATGACTAGTCAAAAAAGGCTAATTAGAAGTTCCTTAACTTAGGTGGGTGAACTGTGACTTAAACCAATCTTAATTAATTTTTTCTTGAGTAAACCCTTGGATTAAAAAGGTGGCTCTGAGGTTATTTAAACCCTTAAATTATTATTATAAGGTTTTTAGAAAACCTATCTGAAAAAAGAGTTGGTGAGGCTAAACTAAAAGAAAATTGAGGAAAGTAAGCCAAGTCTTCAATAAGAAGAATGAGGGTTCAAGTTTTGAAGCAAGAAAAAAATCTAATTATGAAAAGTTCTCTACATGAGCTTTCACATAGGTTGATCTTTGAGTGCATATATTAAATTTATCTATGATCTAAGGAAGAATGAAAAGGAATTATCTTATTAAAATACATGTGAAACTCTTAGAAAATAATTTTGAGAAAAGCTAATCAATCTTCTTTCATGAATCATGCTTTAAAAAGGGAGAACCTCTTATTCTTATGACTAAAGATAATTTTTATTGGCATATAAAGGTTGTTTATAATTCCTTTCTTGCGTGATTTTGCTAAAGGAATTATTTAAGAATGTGGGTTATTAACTAAATTATGAATGAAAGTGAAATAAGGAGAAGATGGACTTAGAAGATGCAAAATACCTCTAACAAAACATGATAATGAAATATGCTAAAGTTAGTTATTTGTTGATGGTCTTAACATGTATGCTATATGTAAAGTTTAGTATGATTGATGTTAGGAAATATTTAAACCATGAGAGAGTAAATTTTAATATGTATAGCTCTCATAACTTAGAAATGTTAGTATTTTAGGAAGTAATTCATAAGAGATAGATAATTTCAATTGAGAAAGATGATGTATATTATTCATTTTATGTATGATATGAATGTATATTTGTGTTAAAAAATCATGCTTAGAAGTATACCAAATATTATATGGAAAACTTAAACCTCATCCAAAAAGATAAACCATGATTTGGAACATGGAAATTTAGTCAAAGCCTTGAAGTTTATTATGGCCAAGTATTCCTTTATCTTTGGTATGCTTGGGAAACATTAATCCATGGCTTGGTTGAGTCATAGGTGGTATTAGTTCAACCTTTAAGAGAACCTAAATAGTTTCTAAGATGAATATAGCCCTTATTTTTTAATTGGAAAGCTTTAAAGGAGTTGGTTTGAGGCCTTAAAAGAAGGTTAGATTAGGCAGAGATATGGTTAAAAAGCAAAGAGATTGGTTATAGTTAATAGTGTTAAGACTAAGGTTGACCTTAAGGTCTTATGGTTAATTCCTAATATAGTTTAAAATGGAGATTTGAAGTGCTTAAATAAGACTATGTAAAGTAAGCTTAGTCATAAAATTAGGCTTAAATACTTAGGAATAACTCATTAGAAAAAAACCATAATAGAAGATCTTAGTGATGGACTAAGAAAATATCATTGGTGAACCTTTATACATTATGTAAATAAATCGTTGGATAGTTAAACTCTCGAACAAGACCTTAGGAGAAGGTAGAGCTTGGAATGAGACTTAGAAATGTGTTAGGCTTGTTTAAGAAACTAATAAGGCAAAAAGTTTAGCTAAACCTTTGGGTTGATTATGTTCTTTAGGTAAAATTATAAGTGACCCTAATTAAGCTTTTAGGCTATGTGATGACACCATGAATGATGATCTAGGAGATGTATGGTGGCTCTAAAGAGGTCTTATGATGGGTACTATGACTTAAGGTTGTCTCAGAGGCATAAGGATCACTAATAAAATTTGTGTGAATCTAAACTTAGTTGTAATGGTAATTAACTATACATGGAGTTTAAGAGTAAAACCTAAGGCTTTGTGAACACTAAGATTAGCTTAGATAGACAAAGTTTTAGATGGAATCAAAGCAAGATTAAATATAAGAATAATAGGCTAAGATATTTTAAACAATTGAATGAGTATTTAGTGAAAATCTTAAGAATTTTGATGATATTAACATTGGATAGTTGAAGTATGACTTAGGGTTGAAACCCTAAATTGACTTAGTTACAACATAAAAAATCTTAGATAGTTAATTTAAGGTTAAGGGAAACTCTTCACCTATTAGGTTACTATTTATGATGACAACTCCTTACATATTAGATTTAAATCTAGAACATCTAATTAACATTAGGTAATGATAGATTAGAATTAACAAAATGATACAAATTAAGGATATGATTTTGATTAAATGAGATTTAGATGTAGTGGAGCTTAATCAAGCATGCTTACTTAGTAGATAAGTAGGTTAGCTACTCAACATTCTTGGCTTGGAGATTGTTACATGTGGTTGGTTGAGCCTTAAGATGAGTGCTATATCATGTGAAAATAATCTCTAGGTTAACTAGAAGCTATTGTAATAGTTTTAAAAGAGAATAATTACATATTTAGTCTCATAAGGAAAAATATGATGTGTAATATTATGATAAAGAGTACATGTAGTTATTTGAGGCTCTTAGAACCTCATGTAATTGACCCATGATTAGCATTTCATTAAGTGTTGTATTACATAGTGTGATAAGAATGTCAGGTCTTATCATAATTCTCTTAGAAATAAGAGTGTATTGAGTCAAAAAAGGGACACTAAGCATCTAGTTGGTCACATTATAAAGACATTTATGGACTTAGCTTGTAGATGATGATGCTTTAATGGTAGCTAAAAATTAATACCATTCATTTACATGATTTACTTAGTTGTTATATACATACTTTTTTATTACTATATGTTAGCTTTATAATATGGATTAAGGATTTCTTATTGAGCTTCCCCTTTATATTTTTTTAGAATCAAGGAGCTAGGCATTTAGGAGTCAAGCTGGAGATTATCACACTTAGTGCACTAGTTAGATGTTTCATCATCTTATATTTCATCACTAGTATTAGTAAATTTGCTATTTATTTGTCATTAGTTGTATTTTGTTGGACATGAAGCTGTATGATATTATTATATTAGACTTGGTAGTTATTTATTATATTTGTTATTAGACTTAAGTAGTTATTCATGATATTTTCTTATATTGAATTTGAATTGAGAGGTTAATTGACTTTTATAGATATTTATTTATGCTTTAGTTTTGTGGATGAGAAAATTTGTTAGATTCTTAATATGTTAGTATTTGGCATTTTATTATATTGTTATTTATAAGTACATTTTGATATTATAATCCATTGGATTTTGTTACACTCAAGGTGTTGGAAAAACCCAAGTGTGACAAATCATTTGAGTAAAAAAAGTAATTTACTTCATACGAGTAAAGTTTACGAAGGTATTAAAGTTGATTCATTCTAGTTTTATAGGATGATCTTGCTCATGATATACTATATCATATTTATATGATGCCATTTTCATATTCTTTAGTTTAAGTTATTTGAACAATATGGATCATGTAGTATGGAATATTACTTCATACTATATGATACTTAAAATTGTTGAACAAATAAAACATATCTTAGTTTCATACGTAGTTGATAATTATCATATACAACCAAGAAATAGGAATGTTGTAGCAATATCATGACGTAGTAGGAAAGAAGGAATCGATAAGCATGATGAGGAGCGTTATATTGTATGATTTGTATATAGGTTGAATTCAAGGTTGTGTCAATATGATTTAAATTCTCATTAGTTTTACATTAAACCTAAGATTAATGTATCTCTTTAGAGATTAACTTTTCATTATTATTTTATCAATTGTTTATTATTTAACTCATGTGAAGAGAGATTAACATTTCAACCATACATGAGAAGGATGAATATAAGCTTGTGTTGTATAAGTATCAAATTAGGGTTTTGATAATTCTAACCAAAATAATGTATATAGATAACCACTCCATTAAGAGCTAGGTTATTTGGCTCCAAGATTTGAAAATGGAGTCATGCTTGAGAAATGTTAGCAACATGCCTTGATTAATCTTTACTTATGAATTTATCCAAAAGATAATTGGTTAAACTCTTCAATAGACTAATTTATTTAATATTAAGATGAATAATTTAAAACAATTAAGGAAAAGTATTAATAAAAATATACTAAAGTAATATAAATATTTTATTGTCATCAAATTAGTGGTGTAAGATCCAAAGGTTTAACTATCCTCATCTCGATGGAATATAGAAGGATTTTAGCTATTACATGTGGTGAAATTCATGGGATGGAGCAAGTCCCCACTCATTTCTTAGTGGTGACCTTTTGAAACATGGTTGAAATGGGGGAGGAGGGAGGCGGGCCTTTGAGAAACCATTAGTATGTGGGCTAAAGAAGTTTTTTTCTCTTTTTCTCTTTAATTCAATTACTATGTTAGTATGTCCCCCATGACAGACACTACAATGCAAGAAAAAGGGATGCTTTTCATTACAACTAAACTAATAAAAGTAGGTAAAGGGATGTTATTTCTTAGTTTTGCCAACTTGTTTTTTTTATATATTTGACATCAATATGTAATAGATAGAAATAAGCTTATGAGGAGTCTTTTTTAGTAATGAATCAAATCTAAATAAGATTGTATTCATCATTGTATTCCTCATTATTAAGATTTAATTGTATAAAAATTTTAAAAAATTCAAATTATAAATGGATCCTCCATGTACTATGCATACCATACCTCTTTTATGCATCTTTAATCATGTCTAAACTCAATTTCAATTTTTTATTTTGGCTTGCTCTCCCATCTTGTTTAATAATTCTGCCCTCAAAAAGAAACATTGAATCTAACAATTCCATCTTCATTTATCAAAATTACTAAAAATTGTTTTCAAATATGTGTTGTGTTGTGTGTGTATTTAATCTATGATTTATAGCACACAATTTGCCACTTAACAATGTTTGTAGGGCATCCTTAGTGTTTGTTCTTATGAGCCCTCCTAAGCCATCAACAATTTTTTGATGCTGATAAATCATTTAAGTGATTACTCTTGTGATTTATATTGTTTAACTAGTGAACTGTAAGGTGAACTATGTGATAGGTAGATGGAGTGGTTTTACAATCATAGCTAGAACTTCAACGACCTTATGCATGATGGCATTCAATAACTTGGTGAAGGAAGATGGAAGAAAGTGCCCTTAGATTCAATATGTTATTTATCTTAGATCACATGTAAGGAATAGATCTTAGTTTACCATCCTTTAGAGGTGTTGCTTAATATGCTTTAGATTCTTAATATTATAAGAGAATTTAGGTTAGTAATAATACTAGTCCATAATAGTTAAAGATCTAATACATTAAGAATGAGATAATATAATAAAAGTATAGATCTAACTGGAATGAAAAGAGTGTACTAATTATACTATATGAAATTCATTTTGGATGGTACAAGTAGGTTTATGATAAAAGGACAAAAAAGATAAACATATAATTTTGATTTGTCTTATTGATGTCTTGTGGTAATCAAATGATATGATCTATGGATAAGATTGTATGATTTGCTTATATGGGTAGTATATAAGGAATTCAATTATTTGGGACCTAAAGAGTTGGTGCAATCTGGTTAATATATAAATCCTGAGAACTTCATATAATACTATTTTATTTTATTGAATAGTATAGTTTTATCAAGGGAAAGTTCAAGTAGAGACTAAGTGATAAAATAATAATATCAATTTATATAATATAGTTTAGTAGATAGTATGATATTTTTAAAACATATAGGACCATCACTTAGCATAATCATGACATCCTAAAACTATAGTACAAAATTTAGTATTTTAATAGCTAATACGATTGTTTAAGGATACTTGCTCACATCATGTAGAAGGTAAACCAAAAAATTCATATAATATGTTAATATTGTAATGGATAGTATGGTTATCCAATTGTATTGCTTCTTAGCATCTAATAAGAAAACAAGGCTATTGTATGACAAGTTGATTTCCTTTTAGATCATATGAACAATTCATCCCAATCAAGGAAAGAAAGTCCAAGAATTAAAATTGTGTGGCATCACTATTCAAACCATATTAAGAATTCAAATAAGGAGTATACTATGATTTGATTTTTGTTTTAGATCCCAAGAATAGAATAAAAAATATGTAATAGCTATTATAAACTTATTTTAAAATAAAAGATAGTTGTTAAGAATGCCATTGAGCCATTAGTTAGCTCATAAGTTATTCCTTAATATAAATAGAGATTAAAAAGGAACATATATATATATATATATATATATATATATATATATATATATATATATATATATATATATATATATATATATATATATATATATATATATATATATATTATTGCATGATGTTTCTCTTATAAGAAGAAGAAGAAGAGAGCTAGATGTACAAGTGCAAAAATCTAGTGGAATCATAGGGCTAACATGATGTTCCTCTTAGAGGTTTTGATAGATGTACAAGTGCAAAAGTCTTAAAAATCTCTAATTTATAAACATCCCTTATAAGGGATAGTGATGAGACCATTAAGATACTAATGTTAAGCTTGATATTGTATGCACACATACACACATAGATAGTTTAAAGAGCATCCTTGTGCATTTAATATTCTATAATCATTTAGCAAGTGGATCCCTTCCTCTCTTTCTTGTTTTCTTTTCCTTACAAAAATAGAGAAATGGAATGCTTATAATAACATAAATATGATGAAATAGAATTTTGTAATTATTTTTAATTATTTGAAAATTTTGAAGATTTTTTTGTATTTTTATGGATTTATTCAAACCCTGTTGAAAAAGTTATATATTGCTAAAATGAGGTACATCAAATCAAAGAAGCGTGTGGATTATAAAAGTAAGAATACTAATTATTATGAATTCAATAACACCATGTAGGTTGAAATTGAAGTTGTATAAGTGATTAAATGAAAGGTTATATATTAATAGAATTTTATTTATGAGTTTAGAAAGATCTTACAAAATAGTAAAAATATTAAATGTACTTAAAAATTATGAAAAGTTATTGAAATATAGAGCTTATAAAGCCAAGCTTTATAAAATTTTCTCAGCCCAGAAAGGAGGTGCAATGACCATGGCATTAAAAGATGAGGAGAAATTAATGAAAAATGTTAAATAATAATTTTGAGTATTTTATTTTGAGAAATTATTAAAAATACTAAATGTGATAAAAAATTGTGAAATTTGGCTAAAAGGTATATGACATAAGTAGATTTATATAAAATTGTCCAATGAATGTTTTTGATGTTAATAAGATAAAAAATTTAATAAACACATAATCGTTTAAGATTTCAATTAAACCTTAAATTACTTAAATTAAATTGTTTAAATTTCTAAACTTAAAAGTTATGGGAGGGAACCCAAGGGATGTGAACAACCACCATAGCTTAATCATTGGTAGTTAAAGGGTTAGAATAGGCAAGGTTGGCATAAGAGGAGATGTATGTGTGAATTTCAACCATCTTAGGAGTTGAATTGATGGAGGAATAGAATGTATAAGGAGAAGAAGAATGATCATGAGAAAAAATGGAAAATTTGGTAAGAGATGTTGGAGTGACCAAGGGAGAGAGAAAGAGAAAGAGATCAAGGTGCAAGAAGAAAGCTTAAGGATTTTGAGAAAAATTCTAATGGTGCTTAGCCAAAGAAAAGAGAAGAAAGAAAAGAACTTGGTTATAGAATAAAGAAAAGTAACATAAATATGACAATCATGAGGTGTGACGCCAACATCAATCTAAGGTGGGCTTGCTTTATACATTATATGCATATGTTTGAAGTATGTATGAATTTAATTGGAGGCTAAATTAAGGAAAGAAAGTTTAAAGGGATGACAAAATTTCCTCATTGTATTTGAGCATAATGATGCTTGTTGTAATGGAAAATTTGTGAATACATATACCTATTATATGGTATAATTTGTTATAGCTTTAAAAAAATCACATGTTAGGTTTATTTTCTTATCTTCATGCTATTTTGCTTGGTGAAATATTTGTTTTTCTTGTGCATGATTTCGTTTCAACATGGCATATCAACATAAGAATTTTGGTACGATTAAGTTTAACTATATTGAAAATTCAAATATAACAAGAAATGTACTTTTAGATATAGATAAATAAGATAGTTATGAATTTGGAAAATGGTAAGATAAAATTAAGACAAAAATCATCTACAGGAAAAAATCCTTCTCTGTGTAGTTGTTAAGACATCTTATAATAGGTAAAGCCTTAGGTAGAGCTTGATTGTGATGTGCTCCAAGCTCATAATTTTTTCTTAAAGGGTAGAGCCTAATGAAGCCATAATAAACTAATAGGGTGTCCCTAATAGGTGGAGGAAAATGGAATCATAAAGGAATGAACCTAATTGAGTTAAATTAATTGTATATCTCAATGAGTAAATGAGTATAGCCTCGATAAAGTCATAAATGAATTGCTTAGTTGAATTAAATTATTTGTGGTTCCTAATGAGTAGAGCCTTAGTAGAGTTGTATAAGATTCATGAAGTTGGGTAAAAATATTGATGGGTTCATCTTAGAAAATGAAAGGTAGAATTTTAAAGGAATATGTGGAATGTATGAATTATGGAAATAAATAAGTGAACAAGGGTGACAAAGGAAAATAAAGAATTAAAGGATTGAAAATTATATAAAAATAGTTTGATTACTTATGCTTCTTCATTTTCTTAAGCTGGATTATTATGCTATTGCATGCTTATTGATCATAGCATGTAGTTGTGCCAAACTTATAATAATTTCATGGCTTGTATGTAAATGTTTCTCACTAATCTTGTTTTAATAAGCTTAGTAATTTCTTTGACTTAAATAATGTAGTTAACAATAAGAAACATCATGTAGTAGAGTTTTTATCATAAGCTGAGGAAGAGAATGATATAACCTTATGGTTTATATTTTCTAATTTTTTGGTACTCAGGTATTAGAGTTTTTATCATAAGATTAACCTATTGTGTCAGCTAATTAACTTTGAACCTTGTTTCAATTTTAGTTATTTCCATTGCAAGAATTGTTTTATCTTTTAAAGTATCTTAGAATGAAATGTAGTTATTTTTGTTGGAAAGAATTAGAGTAATTCCTTTGTGTAGAATGGAGGCATTAGTTGAGAAATTGGAAGTGAGGAATAGTTTATTGAGGCTATAAAAAAAGTTTGTGAATAGTTATTAAAGAAGTTTAGAAAAGTTGGGAAAAAAGAAAGTTTAAGTTTATAAGTAGAAATAAATGAAAGATAAAGAAAACAAAAGAGAGGAAAATGAATTAGAATAATTCCTTAGAGTAGCCATATAAAGGAAAAGAGTAACTAAATAAAAATTGCTTGAGCTCATGTTCAAGCACACAAATCAAGACAAATTGAAAGAAAAGATAATATGAAATGAAAATTGAGGTAGGTAGGATGATTGAATAATCATTAAATGCTATTAAGTATTATTGTTGAAAATGTGTATGTTACAAAATCATGATAATGGAATCATTATAATTATATACACATTTATTGTAAATCAAAATTTAAGCATCTATTAGAGAAATAGAGGAAAAAGAAAATGTTATTTAAATTTTGATTATTTTTTTAAGTGAGTTGAGATAGAAAGAAAAGAGAAAATTAGTAAGAATAAGAGTTGATTATTAAAGGTAGGGTAGGAGTTTAAAATATATAAATGGTGGTTGTCTAAAAGTGAAATATCCCATTTTATCATAACATGTTAAAAAAGTGGGGCAACGATTTAATAGGTGGGGCCAAAGTAGTCATCATAGGGCATATCTTATTCTAGGATAAAAAATTTTAGAGGAGCTCATAAGAATTAAAAATCACCAAAAGCTTTAATACAAACTAATAAAGTAAGATACATTGGAAAAATTTAAAAGTAAAAGGTATAAATAAATTTACATAATTTCTTTAAATAAAAACCTAAGTGTATTTAAAATAATAGATGAATTTTTATTTATACACTCTTTATAAGTTATTTTACATGTTTTATTTTTATAATATTGACCTAATATGTGACATGATCCCAAGTTGTTTGTTTTACATATATGTTATATTATCTTGCCATTGAGCTAGTGGTGGATGGCTGGTCATGTTTTAAGTCCTATCATTTTAAGGAAAGATGAGAAACAACACAGAAATTTAGTGGAGCAATGAGGGAGATAGTAATTGTAGAAAATATGGAGCTCACAATGTCTATAAGAGGGCGAAGGGGGTTAAATTTTGTAAAAGTTAAACTTAATAAAATTAAAACTCAAGATAACATAAAAATAGAATTCATTCACTTTCTCGAACAAAATCCATAGGCTTAAGTAATGATTTATCTATGAAGCTTGTCACCTAGGGATCTTAATAGTAGATCATATTTTAGAGTTGTAATAGAAGAATTGAAGTGTGAGAATAGTAAAGGAATAGAAGAAGAGGAAAGAAGGGTTTTGCCAAATGTTAGGCATTTTCTTCATTAACCCTTCTTCTTCTTTTTTATAGATATTTGAATATAATATTTTACTATAAAATATATATTATTTTATTTTTCATATGACAAATGTGGTTTGATAAAAAATTAATTATAACAAAAACCTACATTGCAATGGACCATCACAGATGATTATTACTTTAGCACAGTTCGCATGTGTGCTACACATGCACATTCTGCATGTTATAACATGTATATGTACCAACTGCAATGATATGTTCCATGGTGCACATGCACATCTCACATTTGTCTTGTGAGTATACCCATCAAGGCACTTGCTCTACACGTGTGGTAGTCTCACACTACTGTGCACACAAACTTCCTGTGCACATGCTAATGCCTCCATGCATAGCCAAGTGACCTGTACATTAACATAGATGATCAAATGCATGTGCAATGAGCCTCTATGGGTAGCTACACATGTAGTTTGTAATACATTGTGCCACAAAATATTTTTTCCTCCCTTGATTTTTTTCTCAATTATAAATTGTTTGATGATTGAATAAGTCTATAATTAATCCTATAATCATAGGTGCCTTTTTTTGTGATTTGAGTCTCATATGATCTTCTTTTCTAATAAATTGATTCTTTGCAAGGTTAAGTTTATGCTGTCTTCTAGTTTGATCATGAGATGTTAAGACTTTAATTAGTCTAATCAACTAGTTGCTTTGACTTTCATATATGGAGCATAGAATTATGGTAGTTGTTCACTAGCTTCCTCACTTGGTTAACACCAAAATTGCAATTTATTAATACTTCTTTATCTTGGGTTAGAATTAAATTCTACATCCTTTATAAGTTGTTTTAAATTTTTTAAGTTCTACAATATTGACCTGATATGTGACATGATCCCAACTTTTTTTTACATATATGTTGTCTTGTTTTTCCATTGAGTTAATGGCATATGGTTGGTCTTGTTTTATGTTTTATCATTTTAAGAAAATGTGAGACATAAATAAAAATCTATAGGAGCAATGAGGAAGATAATACTTGTAGAAAATATCAAGCTCATAACCTCCATAAAAGGTTGGGGTAGGGGGATAATTTTGCAAAAGTTAAACTTAATTAAACTAAAACTCAAGATAACATAGAAATAGAATTCATTCACTTTCTCAAACAAACTTCACAAGCTTAAGATTTGATTCATGTATGAGTAATCTCACCTAAAGCTCTTAATAGTATACCTTATTTTATAGTTTCAATAGAAGAACTAAAGTGTGAGAATAGTAAAGGAATTGAAGGAGATAGAAAGAGCGGTTTTCTCAAATGTTAAGCATTTTCTTCATTAACCCTTCTTCCTTCTTTTTATAGATATTTAAATATAACATTTTATTACAAAATATATATTATTTTATTTTTCACATGATACATGAGGTTTTATAAAAAATGTCAAATATCAAAAAACTCACATTACAAGGGACCATCACAGATGATAGCTTCCTAGCATAGTTCATGTGCACATGCACATTTTGCATGCTATAGTATGTATATGTATGACGTATAATAGTAGGTTCTATGGTGCACATGCACGCGTCGCCTATGTGTAGTGAGTATACCCATCAAGGCACTTGCTTTACACATGTGGTAGTCCCACACTACCATGCCCACAAACTTTCTGTGCACATGCTAGTGCCTCCATGCATAGCAATGTGACCTTCACACTACCATAGATACTCAGATGCATGTGCAATGAGCCTCCATGGATTACTACACCTGTAGTTTGTAATACATCATGTCATTAAATATTTTTCTCTCTTTCCTTGATATTTTTTTCTCTTTTCTTGATTTGTTTCTCAATTATAGATTATTTGATGATTGAATAAATCTATAATTGATTCCCTACTTATAGGTCACTTCTTTTTGTTATTTAAGTCCCATAGTATCTTCTTTTCTAAAGATAAATTGATTCTTTTCAAGATTGAGTTATGTTGTGTTTTGGTGTGATATTAAGATGTTAAGACTTCCTTTAGTTTTATCAATTGATTGCTTTGACTTTCACACAAGGAACTCATAATTATGGTAGGTGTTCACTAGTTTCCTTACTTGGTTAACACCAATAATACAATTTGTTAATACTTATTTATCTTGGGTTAGAATGAAGTTCTACATGTTTAATTAGTTGTTTTATATTTTTTATGTTCTACAATATTGACTTGATATGTGATATGTGACATGATCCCAACTTAGCTTTTTACATATATGTTATATTGTTTTGCCATTTAGCAAGTATTAGATGGTTGACTTATTTTATGTTTTATAATTTAAGAAAAGATGAGACACAAAACAAAAATCTAAGGGAGCAATGAGGGAAATAATACTTATAGAAAGTGTAGAGCTCATAATGACCACAAAAGTGGGAGGGAAGGTAAATTTTGCAGAAGTTAAACTTAATCAAATTAAAACTCAAGACAACATAGAAATGAAATTTATTCACTTTCTCAAACAAAATTTACAAGCTTAAGCAATGATTCATCTATGAGCTATCTCATCTAGAGCACTTAATAGTAGACCTTATTTTATAGTTACAATAGAAGAATTAAAGTGTGAGAATCGTAAAAGAATTGAAGGAGAGAGAAAGAGAGGTTTTCCCAAATGTTAGGTGTTTTCTTCATTAACCCTTCTCCCTCATTTTTATAGATATTTGAATATAATATTTTATTACAAAATAAATATTACTTTATTTTGCACATGATATATGAGGTCATATCAAAGAAATTAATTATCACAAAAACTCACATTATAAGGAACCATCACAAATGATTGCTTCCTTAACACAGTTAACATGTGTGTGCTACACGTGCACAATCTACATGCTACAGTATGTATATGTACCATGTGCAATAGTAGGTTCCATTTGCACATGCACATGTCGCATGTGTGTTGTAAGTATGCCCATCAAGGCACTTGCTCTACACGTGTGGTAGTCCCGCATTATCGTGCACACAAACTTCTTGTGCACATGCTAGTGCCTCCATGCATAGTCATGTGACCTGCACTTTGCCATAGATACTTAGATGCATGTGCAAGGAGCCTCCTTGGGTAGCTACACACACAATTCAAAATACATTGTGTTACTAAATATTTTTTTTTCTCTTCCCTTGACTTTTTTCTTAATTATGGATTATTGTTCGACATCCTTTATAAGTTGTTTTGCATATTTTATGTTCTACAATATTGACCCAATATGTGACATGATTCCAACTTGTTTTTTTTACATATATGCTATATTATTTTGCCATTGAGCTAGTGGCAAATGGCTAGTCTTATTTTATATTTTATCATTTTAAGAAAAGGTGAGACAATAGAAATCTATGGGAGCAATGAGAGAGATAACACTTGTAGAAAATATGATGCTCATAATGTCCATAAAAGTGGGAACGAGGTAAATTTTGTAACAGTTAAACTTAATCAAATTAAAACTTAAGATAACGTAGAAATATTATTTATTCACTTTCTAAAACAAAATTCACAAGCTTAAGAAATGATTTATTTGTGAGGCTTCTTACCTAGAGCTCTTAATTGTATACCTTTTTTATAATTGTAATAGAAGAATTAAAGTATGAGAACAATAAAGGAATTGAAGAAGAGAGAAAGAGGGGTTTTTCAAAATGTTTGGGATTTTCTTCATTAACCTATCTTGTTTCTTTTTATAGAAGTTTGAATATAATATTTTATTACAAAGTACATATTATTTTATTTTGCACGTCAATTATCACAAAAACTTGTATTGCAAGGGACCATAACAGAAATAGATGATTGCTTTCTTAGCATAGTTCATGTGTATGCTACATGTGGACATTCTGCATGCTACAGTATGTATTTGTACCATGTGCAATAATAGGTTCCATGGTGTTCATGCACGTGTTGCATTTGTGTTGTGAGTATACCCATCAAGGCACTTGCTCTACACATGTGGTAGTCCCACACTATCGTGCATGCAAACTTTTGATGCACATGCTATTGCCTCCATGCATAGCCATGTGACCTTCACACTACCATAGATACTCAAATGCATGTGCAATGAGTCCCCATGGGTAGCTACACATGTAGTTTACAATACATTATGCCATTAAAATTTTTTTTATCCTCCCTTCATTTTTTTCTCAATTATGGATTGTTTGACAATCAAATAAACTTATAATTGATCTCCTAATAATTGGTCCTTTTTTGGGGATTTGAATCCCATAGAATCTTCTTTTCCAAAGATAAATTGATTTTTTGTAAGATTGAGTTATGTTATCTTCTTGTGTGATGTTGAGATGTTAAGACTTCCATTAGTCCTATCAACTAGTTGCTTTGACTTTCAAACAAGGAACATATAATTATGATTGGTGTTCACTAGCTTCCTCACTTGGTTAACACCAACAATGCAATTTGTTAATACTTCTTTATCTTGGATTAGAATGAAGTTCTACATTCTTCATAGATAACCTTATTAACACAATCTTTAGTGATGATAAATTTCATCTTGTATTATTTTTTAACTCTTATATTAGAGTTGTTATGAATCCACCCTTAAGAATAGGGTCCTAGATGTGGTGTAGTCTTTAGGTTAAATCACTTCACATGATTTTCAAATATGAGATTTTTCTCATTTTTAATGTCAATAATAGAACTAATAAACTCTTTCTACTTGAATTCAAATAGGGAGGGGTTCTTTTTTTTGTTTTTTTATGAGAACTCTTCTAGAATCATTATAAGAAATAAGCTTTATTTAACTTAAAGAGGAGTTTCAAGTATCTTTTTAGTCTTAATTATTAAAAGTACTTCATCATTTTTTAAACTTTTTAAAAATTAGTTCAGGATGTAATTTTCAAGTATTTTTTATTAAAGTATTCTATCTTATTATCATGATCATAGTGTTTTTATGTTCTATTAGTAAGAGTATTGGTAGTTGTTATCATAATATACTTTGTTAGAAAATACTTTTTCATTTATCTCTACTTGTACTCAAACTTCTTTGTATGTGACTCTTTTATTTTTATCCCTTTGCATTGATTCAACTGTTTAATAGCTATCATGAATGTGTTGGCTAGTTTTGTAGATTAATTTAGGACAATAGTTAATTTAGTGGTGATAGAATAGTATTGACCTATAACATACTATGATGATATCTGTATCTCATCAATTGGTATTCTTATTCTTGCAATTTATTTTAAAATTTTGTGGTATATTCTTATACCTTGTTGGTGTCATAAGCTATGCGACTTCCTTCATCTTTCTTCTTAAATAAGCATTCCAAGCTAATGCATGACTCATTATTTTTAATCAAGTACATGTCACCTTATGAGTTGATGAATAGTCATATAGAGAACATTTTGCATCATCTATACTATCATTAACTGGCAAATCAAGTATAACATTTATCTTGAAAGGACACAATCAATTCTCATGTATAAAAAAAGTGAAATTGATAATCATTCTCAACTTCATCTTCAATTATCCTTTGTTTAGTACTTATCTAGATTTTCTTTGTTTAATAATATTTTCTTTTAGAAGATTGTATTTTGGAACCATTATAAGATGGGAATGACATTTTAGCTTTCTCTATTAACACTTATATTTGTAAGTTTAATGGAGCTACTTTTGCCTCCAAGTTTGGTGATGGCACAATTGATGCAATCACCTTGATTGAGACTTCCTCAATCTCCTGATTCCCTTTCACAGCTTACTTTCAACTACTTTATTCTTAGCTCTCATCAATGTTGAATTGAAGTGTCTAGAAAAATATATGATTCATATGAGAGCCATCTTGCCTAAGCACTTAGTAGTAGACCTTGTTTTAGAATAGTAATGGTGGAACTAAAATGTGATAATGACAAAGAAACTAAAGAAGGAAAAAGAGAGGGTTTCTTTTTCAAATGTTGGTTGTTGCCCTCATTCACTCTTCTTCCCTCTTTATATAGATGTTGGGATATAATATTTTACTACAAAATATATATTATTTTATTTTTCACATTAGACATGAGGTTTGACAAAAAACTCAACCATCATAAAAATATGCATTGTAAGGGCCCATTCATGGATGTGCACGGATGACCAATGCCTCTTAGCACTATTCATGCATGTAGATAACACTAGTTATGCATGCAAATTCTATTCAACATGATAGGTATACATACAATATGTGGTGGTAGGTGTGGTAGTGCACAAGCATGTACCACACTTTCAATAATCTCACGCTACCTTGGATGCATAGTGCACGAGGACATCCCACATGCCATGTCTTCTTATTGACACGTTGATGCCTTCCTATGTCATGCCAATGCCTTTGCAGGTAGTTGCAAATGCTTTGGTTCCTATGCGGTGAGCAATCATGTATAGCTACAAGCATGGTTCATGTCATATTTTCCAATCCAATTTTTTTTTTTTTTTGTTTTCTTATTTTATTTTTTTCATAATTATAGATTATTTGATGATTGAAGGAACCTATTTTCATGCCAATGCTTTCCTATGTGCATGTTAATTCCTTTACAGGTAGTTGCAAATGCTTTGGTGCCTATGTAGTGAGCCATCACATATAGCTACATGCATGGTTTATGTCACATTTTGCCATCCACAATTTTTTTTTAATTTTTTCCCTTTATTTTTTTTTCATAATTATAGATTATTTAATGATTCAATGAACCTATAATCGATCTCTTGATTAAGAAATCTCATATTGGTTACTCAAATAGCTTCTTTAATAATCCAAATAACTCAAATTATCTATAGAAGTAATCACTTTAATTTATCTTAATTTACTATAATGAACAAGTTTTAGAAAGTATGGTTAAGCTTTGGTAAACTTTCACAATGATAATGTAAAGTAAAAGGATAATCAAAGTCATTAAGGCAAGAAAAACATATAACAACTTCTTTGTCTTAAAGATAATATAATAATAAAACCATTTACTTATTAACTAACTTTAACTAACTCAAAACATTTTATAAAGTAGATCAATTATTAATCTTAATTATTCTTAATTGATATTTAAAAAACACCTATTACTTTGCAAATTCTTGTATGATATGACAATTGTAACTATTCAATAATATTATAATGAGTTAGGCACATAAGCAAACTGAGCAAAAGAGGCACAAAAAGTTTAGATGGTTTAGCAAAATCTTTATCTACACCCATCTTTAGCCAACCTGACTACACATCCACTAACAAAACCACTCTCTTTTATCATAGCAAGTAATGGTAAACTTTCATAAAGATACTCTCTTCTTGCTCATAGTAAGGTAGAGGTAAACCTTATACAAGTCCACTCTCTTTTTATTACTACTAAATAGAGGCCAACCTTACTCAAAAGAATACAAAGTAGCTTACACAATTTTTACAACACTTATAAAAAATAATACACCAAAATCTTATACCATTTACAAAGATAATAATATAAAATAATGACTAAATTAGTTGGATGGATTTTACCAATCATGATGCTAAGCTGTTATGTGCAATAACTAAAAGGCAATATAGATGAACTTAAAATTATGCAATAAGAATAAGTTCTTCACTTTGAAACTTTAACTCAGTTATGAACTTTGTTTCACTTGTAAAATGATTTACTAATTGATTCATTACTTATTCTTCCTTAAAACCACTTCTATTAATATGAATTAAAAAAAGATAGAAAACTTAAGAAGTTTTAATTACTAAAATCCTAGTTCCAAAATCATTGAACTAGTTATTATGTTCTCGAGATAATAATTGTATTATTATGATTATAAGATCATATAAGGTGATATGTATTACACTCAGATCACTTATACAATGCACCTATCAAATTAATTCATTTTTACATGTCTTAAGGTATCATACTTATATGATGAGAACGTCGTATTGTACAATTAGAACAAATTTACATAAACCAATTTTTGAGATATTAAGAAAATTCTATATGATGTAAGATTGTACCATATGTTGTATGAGAAGCTCATATTATTAATCAAGAATGATATTATTAGTATGATAAATCTAACATATTAATACAATACTAATATATCCAATAAATAATAAAGTCATCAAACCAAAAGTCTCAAATAATTAAGTATTGTACTGGTATAATATCATTCTAGCATGATAGAAATAAGTCTAAAATTTGTTTAAGTCTTAAAGCTAGGTCTCATTTATTAGATTGATTGTACTAATATGAAGGTAGACTACCACCATATTAATTAGTCAATGTAATAATATGAATATAATAAACCTTATAATATTAACATGAAACAAGTGATAAAAAATAAACCATCATGCAAGTTTGATACATAGATCATCTTTATACCATATGTAATATATACTGAATGATGAATGTGCTCCAATAATATTACTGTAATATTCATACAATGACAATTTTTTATTTTTAAGTTTAAAAATGATCATATAAGATCAATAGAATGAAGTCACATAGTAAAATATATTAATCATATTAGTATACAAAATAAGTGCTTTTATTAACTAATATAAGATTTTTACTGGAATGTACAATTATGACAAAGATTTCATGTTGTAGAATTTATAGTGCTTGTCGATCCACACATAATAAAAAACATTAGTACAACGCCAGTCTCTTGTATGAAAAACTTTGCACATACAACATTAATCAAGGTGGCATTCACACTTGTATGATGGATACATCATACCTGTATGATTTTGACACATGTTATAATTATAATCTAGAAAGTGGATCACTAATGATTTGTTTAGAAGATGTTTTCACCCTGACCCTTAAGAACAAATCTTTTTAAAGTCACAAGAATAGAAGTTTAAGTATGAGAATGTTGAGAAATTAAGGAAGAAAGGAAGTAGATGAAGGATTTTTCTACAAGAGAATGGAAGTTCTTAAGAAGTTGGAATTCAAGTTCTAAATTTACATAATTCTAATTTAGTTTAGTCATCATTCTTATCCTATTATATAGGGGTTTAGATATAATATTTATTATAAAATACATAATATTTTAATTTCATAAGAAGCATGTAGTTTTTTACCAAAATAAAAAAGTTTGCAAATTTTGCATTGCAACAAGCCTGTCCATATGTGTGTAAGCTATTGTGTTAAGGCATTGTTCTTACATGCATGCTTTGTTCCTACATATAGATAGGCCATTGTGTGCATGGATCTCATGCATGACTAGTGATTGAGGCATGCACACGTGTGTGATCCCATGTGGTTGCACACATGACCATCTTGTGCATCTCACCTTCTCACATGTTTGCTTGAGCCTTCATGCATTACGCATGACTTGCACACTATATTGCATGCTTCAATGCCTCTATAACTAGCCTTCGAACACTACCATGCATGTGTTTCTTATAGTATGGTGCTGCTATGATGGCTTTTGTTATTTTGTCATCTCCCTTGATTTTATTTCCAATTCTTGGACTTACTAAACCTAGAATTAAGCTCATGATCACACATGTAGAATATTAAACATGATACTATCTAACCATTAAGAAGTAAATAACACTGCATGATTTAAGCAGTTCTTTAACTAGATTATCATAATTAAAGGCTCTATGAATTTTTCTCAACTTGAGTGGAACTTATAGCAACTTGTAAAATAAATTAACAAGGTACTAATGTAGTTATAAAGAATTTAAAGACTCTAAAAAAGATTTAGTTAGAGAATGCATGAGTTTAAATATATAATATAATTTTAATTGTCTTATTAATATCAAGTGAAAGGTTTAACAATTCTAACCCAAATAAGGAATATATAATAAGCTCTAGATAGTTAGCCACTCCACAAGATCTAGATCAATAGCTGTATGATTTACAAGTTGAGCCAATCTTGAGCAAAGCCACCAACACTCTCGACATGTCTTCGTATATGGATTGCTTCATGAAACACTTGATCATGCTCCTTGAATGACTAATCTCTATTTAATCTTAAGATGCATGATCTAAAACTCCCAAGAAAAAACATTAAAAAAACTAACTCAATAGTTTTGTTGTCATAAAAAAAGTGGTACAATAATCAAGAGTACATAACTATTATACTTAGTTCTTTAGTTCTTTTTATATCATGGTGTATAAGCTATTGTGATAATTAGTTTTTTTTTAATTAGTAATGGACTTCTAATTGTTTTATTTTTTATATATTAGAGCTTGTTGAACCTTATTTCAAATGGCAATGTATTAGCCTTCTAAAATATGATTAGCTTACTTGTTTTTATTACAACAAAATATGGTTTTCAAAAAGAAACCAATGAAAAAGAAGAAGACATGGTACAACTCAATAATGTTGGTTTGGCATCACAATACAATCATTTATTTTATTAGCAATAGAGAATGTTAACACCAAGAAATCTTGGGTTTAGAGGCTTCTTGGAAGAGTTGTTAAAGAGTCAACTCCATAAAAAGAACTAACACATTATTTACAAGTTTGACATTTGGTCCACATATTCTTAAGAGAAAGAACCCATATAAGTATAAGATAACTTATTTAAGCAATTACGAGAGGCACTTACATCTCGATTGCTTCCTTTTAGAATCAATGTCATCATTGCGATTGCTGGTCCTTGTAGGCATGCCCAAGAGGAAGGTGATTCTGACTATCATTTTTTTATAACAATCATAAACCTTGCTTAGAATTAGTAAGAACTAAAGAAAATAAGATATAATAAAGTAAAGAACTATCCAATCTCTCCTTCACTAAGTTGAGAAATCTTTGCACTATACCTTTTTATAAGAAGTAAAAGCATAAGCCTAAATCCATTCAACACTATACCTTGGAGTAAGACACTACCCTCACCTAATAATGTAATGTCCTTAATATACGAGTATTATTTAATTAATTTTTATTAGAAATAGATTTATTATATAATAATAAAATTAATAAAATATATTTATTAGATGATTAATTGGATTTAAAAGGAGATAGAAGATGTGCTATTATGATTGGATGTAACGAATTTGATTAAAGAATGATTCTTTGAAATTTCATAACTTTTTTATAAATTATTATTATTTTCTAGATAATCATACATCCTTAAATAAAGAGGTTATGAATCCTAAAAAACATTTTAGGTATAAAGTTTAAGATTATTAGAAATTATATGGTATAAATTTTGGTTAATTTGGATTTGAATCAATTATAAAATGATTGGTCAAAGTTAGATGAAAATGTTATTATAAATATTTTTAGAAGAAACGATCATTAGATTATCAAATAATACTAGAAAAAATTGAAAATAGTTACAAAAATGATAAATTTTATTTGGAGTTTAATGATTTTAATTTTCTAAAAATTTGACATGCTTAAGAGGCCATACTTTTAAAGAAAAATATTATTTATAATTTTTAGATGAAAACATCATTAAAATATTAAAAATATAAGAAAATTATATATATTTTTTATAGATTATAAAGTTTAATGGGTTATTTATTTTAAAATTTGTTAAGGAGTTTTTGGTGTTCATTTGGGCCAAAATATTTATGAAATTAAATTAGTCTATGGTTTTCATAAAACTAATGGAGTAATCTTAATGGTTGGTTACCCAAAGCACTTGAAATATTACCTTCAACGAGAGAAATGACATGATAATTCAAAGGAATATTAAGAGGTGTACCCTTTACCTTATTGAAGTTTAGTGCATTGAGGTTGACTAATCAATGGGTTGGCTAGTTTTGGGAGAAAGGGGTCGACGAAGAAATAGTTGAGGATTTAAGAAAGAAAATTGGGACTCATGAAAGAGATTTTTAACATTGCTTTGAAGAAATCAAGAGAAAAGTTTCACTCTTGTATAGGAATTTGAGAAATTTTGGTGGCTAGGCTATAACAAAAGCAACCAAATTGAGACTTTTACAATTAAGCCTTTTAGAGAGAGAAACAATGTGTGGAAAGTAAAATCTTAGTGAAGCTTGTGTGAATCCTTATTTGCAAGAATTCAACTCTTGGTATGACCATGATATCAAATTACAATAAGTAGTTATGGACCTTATAGTACATAAAATTTGATGGTTGATGTTTGATAGGTTATAAGCCTTAGCATCGAGATTTGATAAGATTAAAAGAGAGTAATATAGAGATGTTTGATTATTTGATATGTATGAGATTCATATATTATGTTTTTTATAGACTATATCTATCACAAGATATGATTATACTTTTTGTTCTCTTATTTGGATCTCACATAGTTACATGTGCATGTTTTATTTTGTATAAGAGCATATACAAAGGTTAAGAAAAAAATTATTAACAAATTTTTAGGTAAATATGGTGAAGTGTAAAGCTAAAAAAATGATGAGCTTTAGATGGGCAATAATTGCCTCAAGAGCTAATTCTACATGGTTCCTTGATATTAACGCTAAGCCCACTTCCTTGAGGAAAGTCACTAATTTTTGTAGACTTTCCTTGCATGTGAATTTCTTCCATGTTCACTAAGCTTGAAAAATCTATATTTGTGAATAGCATCTCACATAACATAATATATCACAATTGCTTGGTCTTGTGATCATCAAATCTCTGAAGGCATGAGATCTACATTTAAGCCAATTATTCATTTGCTAAGCTAGCCTAAAAGTCTAAACATGTCAGATTAAGGAATCTAACTATTTGATTAAGTCATTCTTGTTCTACTAAATTTATCAAATTAGTTGCCAGATTAGATGATATTCTTTTTTATGACCATTGGAATATCTAATGATCTTTTGAAATAACTTACTTTTAGCTTACATTTTACTAGAACATTCTACCAATATTAGATGCAACATCTAATGCCTATCAAATGATTGATGCTCTCCTAACAAAAGTCTTTTTTATAACCAATTCTGACTCTTCATTTGTTTATGCCTTAAATTATCTAATTATCATTAGACTAATGATCAGATGGTCTGATGACCTTTTATATAAGTTTTTATAATTGGCCAAATATTAAGCAATGAATCCTTGATGTTAGTGGACCTAATATTCATCAAATGATTCAATATCCCATTCAATAGTGATCCTTCTACTGTTGAAACTTAATTACATTATTTAACTATCTTTTGTGTCCAAATGATTAATGTTGATCTAAATGACTTCACATTTGAAACTGATTTGTGAACATGACATTGCAAATGCAATCTTCATATAGTTCTTAGGTTTTCTTCTTTTGAATATTCATAGAGCTTCTATCATCATCATATTAGCTTTAGCTAGAAGTTCAATATACCTAATTGTGATGTATACTAATAATTCAACTTAGGTGAAGCTTAAAAGAAAATTCTTTTGATATGCAAGTATATGAATTAGTGAAGTCATGTGTAAGCTCTTTATCAATCAAAGGTAAGAGTTAACCAATTCTTATAGAAGTCCTATGGATTAAATTGACCAACTCTAGTTAACAGACTCTTTCAAATATTTCACATGTTTGAGCTAATTGATAACTACTACAAGCTTTGATCAAATAATTTTTCAATCCATAATATGAAGTAACACTCTCTACATTTCTAATCAATAAAATAAAATATATACTATACAAAATGTTAGTTTAATAGAATAAACACTTAAAGAGTTTATTATCATCAAAAGTACATATGTCCATTTGAGCTCCTAGGGTTCAACATTGATCACCCAAATGTTTAAGTCATTAAATGTAAACTCTTCCCTTGGTTCTTATGGATGCAACCCGAAAATGGTTTTGGAGTCTTTTTGGGGGCTCTATTTATTTCTTTATTGATCTATGATAATAATTTTGTAATATCTTAGATGGCTATGAAGAAATACACCAACTTATTTTTCATGTAATAGAAAGGTAAAGAATTACATCAAAATATCCTTAGAAATTCAATAATGTTGTCCTTGAGGTTCCTTTGGAACATTCCATGCTCATGCTTGTGATGTTGATCCATGTCCAAACACCCTTAAGATTTATCATATCATTACCATGATACCTTTCCAAAATGATGGAGGAATTTCATTACAAGGCTCAATAACACATTAATCTTGAGGAAAATAAGTCAAAGGTTTTTGATATGATGATCAAGAGATCAATATTTTAAAGAAAATTAAGGAATACATCATGATAAGTTTTAGAATCCTTAAGAAATTATATAAAGGGAGGATAATTAAAAGGACTAAATGGCCTTAGAATATCTAAGAGCATCATCACAAAGAAATCTTTGAGATTGTTTACTTAAGAAATGGTTGAAGATATTGAGGGTTTGAGAACTTATTGGAAAAGTTGGATGACTAAGAGAAATCTTTGAGATGGAAAAATAGTGTCTGACTAAAGCATTTAAGAGGTTCACTTGAAAAAATCATCAAAGAAGTACTCGTGGAAGGAAATTAGCTCTCAAGAATCTATATTGAATAGCTACAATGACCAAGTGGATTGTATGATGAGTCTCTTATTTTAGTAAATAAGTTACAATTATCTAAGTTGTAGTCTTAATAGGGCTAAGATATTCACAAAAGCTATTATGTTTTTTTGTCAAAAAATGTTTAGTGAAATATAATTCCTCTTAAAAATTGAATTTATGAAGGAAGCTCCATTTAACTTCCACTTCAATTGATCTTGTATTCTCCTTCTCTTACATATGTGATTAGCACATTTTTAGCATTTCCAATCATATATAGATGATCCTATAATCCCCTTCATTCCT
The DNA here is from genome assembly GCA_023846275.1 of Vanilla planifolia. Lineage (NCBI taxonomy): Eukaryota > Viridiplantae > Streptophyta > Magnoliopsida > Asparagales > Orchidaceae > Vanilla > Vanilla planifolia. The sequence goes on along the minus strand of CM043867.1, from coordinate 14,426,948 downwards.
TGATTTGTTTTCTTATTGTATTGGTCAAGGACAAATCTTCTAGTATAAGAGTAGATGAACTTTTTGTAGTAGAGATTAAAAGTTCTAGATAGGAGAATAATCATTCACCTTAATAGTAATGAACAAAAGAAGCAATAATAGAAGAAGTAAGAAGTATGACACAAAAAAGGATTTTTTTTATTGTTGGATCAACAAGTCACATAATTAAGGTGTACTATTAAGGTCTTGATGGAGAACATGGTAAAGAAGCAATTAGCCCCCACAGTAGTGTTTAACAATTAAATGAGGTATGGGTATAACCCTTAAGATTAACTCAACTATGAGATTGGCATGGAAAATCCTTATTCAACAAAGAAACTAAAGAATAAGTCACCAACATTATTTGGTGCCATCGTAGCTTGGATGCTAACAAGAATTCTTCAAGGTGGAAGAAAATGTTGATAGCCTTACTTGTGATGGAGAGGTAGATCTAAAAACATGGGCCATTGGATAGATTAACATGTGATGTATCTTCATTGTTTGGATGTTTTTTGGGTAAAAATATCTCGTTTGTGAAGATAAAGCTCACTTGTTATGCCCTAGCACAACAAAATATCTATTTTAGAGGGAACATGATAGAAGAGATGCATGGGGAAACAACAATAGAATTCTTTAATAAGAGATTTAAATAATTCAATACTTTCAAAATGACTTAAAAGTAACATAGCTTGTGGCTTCGATAAGATTATGCCATATAAAAATTCATTACTCAATTTTAATGGTTAGGTGTGGCAGAGTTTTGTAAAAGGAAGCAAATAGAGTTCCAGGTTGTCAAGAACAAATATTTCTCAATCACACTCCCAAATAAGGGTACTCAGGTATGATGGTGCACATCATTTTATTGCATGGCCCAATTTGTTAACAACTCAGGTTATTTCATTTAACAACATCAAGTTCAGCTTGCTTGTTCATAATTATGATCAAGAAAAAGATTAAAGAAAGATAATTAAAACCTTGTATAACAAATCCCAAGAACTTAGAATATCTTAATAAGTTAATGAAAAAGAAGCAAAAGTGATAGTGGTAATCCCTTGGAAATATAAAAACCTTGAAGGAATCAAATATAGTCTTGGTAAATTACTATAGCTACTTTCTAATGAGTAGCCACAACCATGAAACATTTTGAAAATTTAAATCCATTATAAGAGGGAGAATGAAGACTAAAAAAATAGTATCGACTATGAATTTACAGAGATCAAGATAATGCAACCTATTGATCCAAGTCTCATCTTAATGGTGAAGCTAATAGTAATTGATAAGGAGTTAATTGGAATAATTAATAATATAAGAATTCTAAAAAACTTTATGTTTACCAACCTTTTGTAATATTTGGGACTTACTACATCCCGTATCATTCATCCATACTCTTTGGGTTGGATCTACAAGAATGTAGAGAGATGAAATTGAGTAATAATGTTTAGTGAAGATTACTATGATTATGGACAATATCAATGTGGTGATATGAAATGTCATACTATTTTGCATTTTTTAGAAGTACTAATTTAAGAGAATAAAAAGAAATCAAAGGTTTAAGGACTTAGACTATTAAATTAATATTTGTGTATATGGGAAATATTTAGTCAATTCATGGAGAAGCTATATTTAATACTTGTCCAACTTGAAGAAGCAATTTGGTTAGAAATATAACTATCAATAAAGGATGGAAAATAGCTTAAAAGGCACATTGATATGCATTTCAATCTTTTCCAAGAATGTAACATATAAAGTGAGTAGGAAGTTACCGATAGGTGATATCCTAAAGAAAGGAATCACTAGGGATGAGTTTTCCCAATTCAACTATTAAGAGGAGTTCTTGGCCTTTATGTGAGATGTCATTTGGGGACAAAACATATTTTGACTAGTATGACATAACCAAATAAGGATAATATCTTAATATAATAAGACTTGTTAACTTATTTATGATTTATGACATCAAAGTGGCACTCTTTACTAATTTAATATAGTTTAATGATGAACATAGTGAAAGTTGGTGGGCATATAACACCTAAAGAAGATTGGGAGCCATTATCAGATAATATCTTAAGAAATCAAATCATTAAATAAGGCATGAATTTTATTAATAAACTTTTAAAGATAGAGACGAATTTCTCACATTAACTACTAAGAGGAGATTTGAGTTTTAATATTTGAGATACTATAGTATTAAGATGTTGAGAGAACTTTTAGGGACACAAACTACTTTGGTTGTTAAGGTATGACAAAAATGGGATAATATCTAGACATAGTGAAGTTGTGTCATCATAAAGAACCATTAGGATTGTCACTAAAGCAAGGCACAGAACATTAGATTACTCTTTTTGTTTTTTCATAATTGTGAAATTTGGGATGTATCAACAATCATATATAGAAGATGTGGATATTTTTATACCCTTGGTCATTGTTTCACTTATTTAATAATAACAAAATCTAGTTTTCATGATTGATTTTCAAGTCATGTATCTTCAAATCAATTAGAAATTTGTTAACTAGAGAGCTTGATTAAGTGTTTCACAGAGCAATCCACAAGTAAAAACATATTAAGGAGAGTTTGTAGCTTTGCTCAAGGTTGGCTTAGCTTGTAAATTATGTAGACATTATCCTTGCTTTTGGTGAAGTGGCTACCCATAAGGAGTTCATCATTAATATTTTATTTTTTTATTAGTTATCCCTTCACTTATTTTCTATATGGAATAATTAGGACTATATTTCATATCTAAACTCATGCAATCTCATGTTAAATCTCATATTAAGATACTAAGATATTAAGATCTCTAGAACTATATTAGAACTTTATTAATTTTTAATTTCTATAAGTTCAACTCAAGCCTTTTGTTAATAAAACCTAGTTAAAAATGCTTAATTGAAGTCTTACGATTTGTTCCTATTAGTAATACAACACAATATCTAATTTGATATCAAATTATCAATATTTTGACCTAAAATCTCAATTGATGTTGAAGTTGTCATGGCAATGTAAGGTAAAATGTCTTCATTGTACAATTACAACTATTAACTCAATAAATAATTAGAAGAATGAATTAGATTGTATGAGGTATCAGACTTGTGCATGTGTTGTCTAATATCTGAGAGTAGAATTTCCTTTAACATTGTAAGAGTATGAATATTTCTTCATATGAGTATGTCATTTATTTCTTATAGAATTATTTAAGTGTATAGGCTTAGTATTGGTTATATATTTATAATTTCATATTATAATAATATGATCATATTTTATTATGAGTGGATCATCATGCTTTATATCTATTATATAGTACAAAGTCTTTATGTCGTAACTATATGATCTAATGAAAGTCCTATATAAGTTAATGAATGTGCTTAATATGTGTACTAGTACAAATAGTATATCATATAAGTATAACTTCATTATATTACTATTTTGCATGTAATATGAGGTAATTGTGTCTTAACTTTATGTTTATTAATAACCACTCTATCTATATTGTATGAGTACAATATTTAAACAATATAAGTATGTGAACCAACATATAAAATATCAGGATGTTAATGCATTTGACTTATACCATCACTATTAAATATAATCATATAAACTTGATTTTGCACTAATTTGATATTCATATTATACTAGTACATTCATTACTCAATATACATTTTACATAATACTTGAATGATCTATGTATCAGATTTTTATGATGGTTGACCATACAACACATGCCATCATGCTAATATGATAAGTTTTATCATATATGCATGATTATATTAACTAATTAACATATAAGTTATACAATAATTTGTGGTTTATGAACATAATGTATGACATTTTTGTTAGAGCTAATTTTTGTAAAAATATGTATTATACGATGACAATTTACTTTTAGATTAGTATAATCAATCTAACTTTTGGACTTAGCTTAGGACCTAAGCATATTTTGGAATAAGTTTTATCGTATTAGTATGATACTATTATCATACAAATAAAATTTATACTTACTAATTGTTTGATTAAAGATTTAGCCATTTATTTGATGCGAGCTTAACATATAACATGTCATATTGTATGATTCTACATCATACAATATTTTTTAGAGAGCTAAGAATTTGGTCACAAGAGACTTTATTCTATTTGTCTTGTATGATGTCATTATTGTATAAGTATAATACATTTGTACTAACTAAAATAAATTGATCAAATGGGCACAACATAAGGACATCACTGTATAAACCATATCATAATGATATAATATTCTTGACATACTAATATGAATTGAATCTCAAAAGTGTAATGGCTAGTTGTAGCCTTTTAAGAATATAATTTTAGTGCTTGTACTTACTTTGTTTGCATCTAATTCCCTTCCTCACATGAGTAGATATGAAAAAATATAAGAAAAAGATGATGCTTCAACTTACATTTCATTTTTAATTAGTATAAATTTTTAATACTTTATCTCATCCATTTAGCAATTGTCTCACACTTTGCCATGAAGGATTGAAGTATAAGTTGTCAAACTAACTATAATTTTGTGCTTGCCTTTGTATGATTTAGGATGTTAGATAGTATGAAACTTATTACAAAATATTTAGAAGAGAGAGGAGAGTAAGAGCTAAGGGTTATTTTCTTCATAGTGAACTTTCCTCATTCTACTACTACCCCATATGAGCTTTAACAATATCATTCTTTAACTATTGAATAAAACATTCACATATTTCTTGGTAAACTCTTTCCACATCATTTTAGATATTATTTCATATATTCTCTTCAAGCATGTGGTGAAATAATTTAAGCTTATAAACTACACTGTAATATTTGTTATGATACTTTACTTTATTCTATTGTAATGGTTTACCACTACCAATGACAGCAAAAAGAAGTGCCTTTTTAAAGTTGTAACCTTATCTATTATGGTGAAAGGGAGTGGGGAGTGGCTTATGAAAGTCTTACCTCTATCTACTATAATGATATAGTAGTTTTCTAGTGGGGGCCTAGTTAAGTTGATTTCGGATGGATGTAGGCATAAGGTTTATCAAACCACCTACAAGTCTTGTATGTCTCTTTCTTATTTTGCTTTGCTTGCTACAAGATTTTGGATAGTTAATTAACCTTTTCTAAAACTTGATATAATAACCATAACCATTAATATGAATAATAGATATATTTTGTGAGAATATTTTAAGCATCTGATTTATTACTTCTATTGATATCTATCTTGTGTTTATTAAGAGAAATTAAGATTATTAGAAGTTTTGTATAGCTAGAGATTTTGAATAGAGTGATTAATTGTAATATTACTTGAATTATAAATTTTGATTTAGAGAAAGTAATAAACTTCTATTACTATCTTATGTCTTTAAGAGTAATCAAAGTATCAAAAATATTTTCTCTATGACATCATTTGTGAATGCTTGAATTGTTGTAATTTGGATTGAGTAATTGATAACTCAATTCAATTATATTCTAAATAGTTTTTCATAAAGTTCTTTAAGTGTTTTAAATTTTCTTTGAAATTAGAATTTTCATACTTCACTCTTCTCTTATGGATGTCGCACTCTTAGTGGTACAACAATATCAAGAATCAAGTTAAGGACTTATTTAAGATATGATCCTTAAATTTGAGGAGTTCATTAAAAATTTTCTTAAGATGGTTGCACCATAACATGACCTCATGAATTAATAAAATGTTTAAGTAGATGGAATGACATGAGAGGGTTTTTTTCGTTATTAAAGAGGAAGATCTATGATGCATAAACATTAGCCTTCCTGACTTATGACAACCCTTTGAGATAAAGGTTGATGCATTAACATATTAAACTAATCCATTATCTTTATAGAAAAAATGGTCTTAGCTTACTGCCCAAAATGGTAAATGAAGACACTGAAATGTACTTCAGCTATGATAAAGAATTCTTAAAGTTACACTAGTTTATAAAGCATGAGGGGTCATACTTTCTTAAAAATATGTCAATAGTTCATTTTGACCATTAATTGATTAAATACTTACAAATATAAATGAAAATGCAAAATAATTACACCATATGTGGATGCCTTGCTACAAATGTGGGCTACGTATGCCAACAATTTATTCATTAAGTAGCTCGACACTAGCAAAATAACACAATTGATCACCTCATGGTAGGAGGAAGATAATAAGAAATCAACAATAGAAGAGATTATACTCATGCTGCTAGTAATAATCTACTACAACATCTGAAAAGCAAGTGATTCTAGGATCTATGAAAAAATTAATCAAACAATAAAAAATATTATCATTAATACTATAGCAAATTGCTATTCGATGTTTAGCTATTTCCCTCTCATCCAAACCTTATAAGAAGTTATCAAACTAATTCTTTTAGGAATCATCCCTCAATTCTCAACATTATAAGAGAATGTAGTGTAAGTGATCATATAGCCCCCTCCCCTATTAACTAGATTGAGTTAAATATTGTTGATAAGAAATTATGCAATAATAATGGCATTGCAAGAAGTGGAATTATTAAGAATCATTCAAAGCAAATGAGTGTAGCTTTTTCTATATACATACTTAATGGTATACAATTATGTAATCAAACACAGATTAACAATTTCATAATTAAATTGAATTGTCATGTGTTATTCAATTTGGTTTAGAGAAAAGTTAATATTCCATGCAAGCTAGCATATTGCATTCTATAATTAATGAATTCGGTTTTTTTTAACATACAATGTAGTTTAATATACAAAGAAAATAACAAGGTAACTAGATTCCTTTCTAAATTGGTGGAAAAATTAAATTCAACAATCATATGGGATAGACATTCAATTTCAGTTTATTGCAAAGCTCCAATCAATAAGGATAAATTACAAGTTTCATACATTCCAACATCATAGAAGGTATGGAATTTAAATTACTAAATATGTTTCTTGATATGGTGTTCATAAAATCAATCTATATGCATTACTGACATATTTTGTGCAACAGGTTTCTTAATTTCTTGTGCATGAAATGTCAGCTACAATCTAGTTCTCCTTAAAATACTAGGTTAAGTCTGATAGACTTCATGTCAAACAATTGTGAGTTCTTATATGCGAGAGTTACTACTACAAATGGGTATTACTATTCATGAGTTGGGGAAATCATACCATTATAAGTACGTGTTAAGTTATTATGAAGATTTTAATTATCAAAGTATCATAAAAAAATTGAAGGAAAACACTTGAGATTTGGTCTATAACATGGGTTTTTTTATTAAGGAAATGAAGGAACATCTAAAAAAACTTTACATTCCTCACAACAAAAATAGGTTGAGATGGATTCAAGAGGAACATACACTAGAGTTATTGAGATGCTTCAATGTAACTAAGGTAGTTAAGAATAATAATGGCATGTCTACTCACTTTTGATGAAAGTTTCTATAGAAACGTTCATTTGAAGAAACATATTTTGTGATATGACAAAGCTAATCAATAAAAAATATTGATTACACATATCATTACTATTACTCAAAACCAAGAGAATGTATTTTGATCAATTTTTGAGAACTTTTCTTAAATATATAAAGAAGTCAAAATTATTACTTCATGATTTTAAACAAGTTTTTGAAGAAAGCACAACTATAAATTAGAAACAAGATATTATGAGAATAGAACACAAGTGTTCTCCAAGAAGATATGGGTACATCATAAATTAATGGCACCCTTTATGTGTGGATAGGATATCCATATCTTGAGTAGCTTCTTGTGAACTTTTTGGTCAATAGTGGACATATCTCTACACAAGAATGCCACTATTTGTTCAAAAACAAACAAACCAATAGTCATAAATTGAGTTATTATGCATCTATCAAGAGTGTATAGTTCTTCACATCTAAAAACTAGAGAAGAGCTTACTATATATATATCTAGTTTTTCTTACAACCAAACTATTCATATTTCAATTGGCTAAACCCCACAAGAAGTGAGTTTGGGATATACATCATAGAGCCTATTTGATAAAGGTCAACACTTCAAATGAAATTTAAAGATTGCCATGGTGGAACGTTAAACAAATATTTGAGAACATTCAACGAATACATTATATTGTTAGGAAGTAATTGGGGTCTTATAAAACAAGTATAAAGAATGTGGTGTCAAGTATCATGTTGAAAGGCAAGTTGAAGTCAAAGATCTGTTATGGTTTTTTATAAAAAAAGAGTTGTTGATCCATTTCCTTAAGTTGTTTATTGATAACAAAATCAAGAATTTTAGAACTAATATGTTGTGTGAAATTTGATGTATAGTTAAAGACTCAAGATGATAATAGCAATTCACATGTAAGAATGCTATGTAAGATTATTAGTGTCATTACTCAATGATGATGGCTCAACTTTCACTTGGGGCCATGTTGCTTCAACTCTTAGTGAACTAGTTACCGATCTAAAAATCATCATCTACTATTTTAATGGTTAAAATGTTAAAACTATTGACTTACAAACATGCAAAACTTAGGAATGAATATATCAATATTATTCAATTTACTCATATAAGCATTAGTGACATATTCCTCATCTATGAGTCCTTGTTGTGTCTTTCAACTAAATCATGTTAGAACTTGGAGTATCTTATAGATTAAATAATAAAGTAATTATAATTGAATTTGAAAAGGAATTGAATTAACTCAAAGTGTTGTATGAATGTTACATACTGATCATACAACATGATACCTACTATAATTATACAATTAGTGTATATTCATCATTGATTCGAATGATAATCCATGCTCAATATATGTTGATTCATATAAGAATGATAGTATCATCATATAGGTACAACCATTATTTATTTGAGAGATAGTTAAACTAAAGGGTGTTCATGCATTGATGATATATGCTATGAAATTGTATGATATTGCTCTTAATTCATTGCCTTAAGAAAATAAGTGCATCATATGCCACGATAGAGTTTATTATCCTTATATGATCTATCCTTCACATAAAATACTTAAATTTAGCCAAACAAATGAACAAAAAGTCATCATGCATATATGATCATGTATCGTATGTGTATGATATGAGTATAGTATAATAATGGAACTAGAAAGCTTCATACAAATATGATATGTTTATCATAGTTTTACAAATTACCTAAAACTAAAGAGCTTTATATTTGTGTTAACCTTGAACTACATTATATAGATAGATATGTTTATTATACTCATAACAAGTACATAAACATGTGAACATTTGAGTTGAGTCTTTGTTGTTAACTTGATAATACAATGTGATGTACTACATTATTCATGTGTGATACCATTTTTGCTAGTAAGATAAACTAGTTAGATAAGCAGATCACCTAGATGATCAATACCTTCTTTGTATGACCTTAATGCAATTGTTAGGTCATTCATGTATCATCATAATCCATGAATTGTAACAATGAGTTAATCTCATTTGAAACTTAATTTTAAGCATTAGGAGCTTCATAAAATATTTTCTTTTGCAAATATGGGAGGAAAAGACACATGAAAAGAGTCTAATGAAAATGTTTTAATCTTTTAAAGGAAATGCTAAGATTTAGCTAAACTAAGAAAATATAATATCTCAAATTATGCTTTTCATCCAAGAAGAATGATTTGATTTCATCTTGCTGTTTCAATCCATATTCTTATAGTTTGTTTACATACATCATGATAAAAGCTTTCTACATTGAGTTGAATCTAAGGGTAGACATTTTATTAAAATGAAAGTTGATTTTTTATAAATCTTCTATGAGAAATAAGGAAACCAAACAAACCATTTTATTGATTTAACACCCATTACCTTAGGTAAAAGGTTTATTTGTTGTGTAAGAACATTAGGACTGAGGAGGATATAAAGTGAGGTTTTAGTGGCAAAGAGAGAATGACTTTTGATAGAAGGGAAGAGAAAGCAATAAAGAGAAATGAGAGAGGTGTAGAAGATAGAAAGAAAGAGGAATTGTTAATGTACAATAGACTTGATAGAAAGCAAAGGAAGAGATAAGGTCAAAGTTGAGAAGAGTAACAAAAGGATTTTAAAATGAGGAAATATTTTAGAGGCAATAAATCTGATTTCTTTTAAAACCAAATGCAAAATATCTTAGAATAATTTTGAGATTGTTTTAAGATTAAGTTTAATAATTGTTTCTATCATTTGTTTTAAAATTGAATTTTGAAAGTTATTGAGAAGGGTGTTAGCTATTATTGAGCATTTCAAGCTTTCTATAACTTGATTAGATTATTTGATTGAGTTAATTATGTCAAGAGGATGAATGCAAGCCAAATCATGATCCATCATTCAATTAGTCTACTCAACAATCTAAACATACATAAATTCATTGGTTTATTAATAAACGAAGAAAAATGGAGGATAAAAAGCATGAAATTTTTTATGATTAAATAATTAATTTGGGGAGAATAAATATTGATTAAAATAATACAATTTTAGTTTACTTGTAAAAGGTGAACATGAATTAAAGTTGGGATACTTCATGTAGGGTTAGGTTTTACACAACACCTTAGGCATATGAGAGAGGATTTGATGTTGCTTGATAGTTATGTGAATAGTATAATAATTATTTTATGAAAATTGGTTCAATTGTTACTTTGAGAAATAAATAAAAATAAAAATAAAAATTATTTATTACAATGTGTTGTCAATCCATTACCACATGGTGTTAGTATGCTCATGATATTGTTTTGAACAATCCTTTTTAATCTAGTTGGGTTGTAATAGGGTGGTGTTAGAGTAGGTCTATAGCACTTAGTTTAGTTCTAGAATGGGAGAGAGTGGGTAATCATTGTGTGCATATGCATCACACTGTCATTGCATTGTTAATATTTCATTTATATTGTTATGAATAAATATGCAAATAAATATAATGCTTTAGTTCTATTGTAAGCAATAATAAAAACCATTGTATTGGTGATGGGAATAGGAGTTTTGATTCTTGTTTAGGTGGAAGTTCTAACTTTGAGTTTCAACTCAAAAAACATTATATTAAAGTAGTATAAGAGGAGCCATTAGAGTATTTGACATATAGATTTTACACCTCACGAAAGTTTTATAAAATTTTGGCCATAATGTTGAATTATATCCTTATTTTCCATCTAACAAGTGGCTTCTGGTGGATGAATGTCTAAAATAGTATTGTTATTAGTGAGATTTATGCGTTGGATACACAAGAGAGCACTTTTTAGTAGCATTTATAGGGATGGTAATAGAGGCATGCCTTCATCTATTGAAATAGCAACATGATCCAATAGTTTAGCTTCAAACACTTCTTGTAGAGGTAGAGGTTAGTAACCTTAGTTAGTTGGTAGGGATATTTAACCTTGTTATTTATTATCTCCTAGAAATGGTTCTAAAATGCATTGATAGGATTATAGGTACTTGATCATTACAACACTTACCTTATAATCTATCTAATTTTTTGGAGGTAATTTTGATTTTTCATTATTAGGTCACTCATCTTTTTATTTATGATTTTATTTGATTGTAGGGAATAGCATTCCATTATATATTATGTATGATAAATTTTGTTTTGTGAAATATTCTAACTTGGAAGAAACCCTATCAATTAAATTAATAGTTGATGATATAATTAGAGATGAAAAAGTTAGGAACAAAAATGTTATACCCGGTAAAATTTTATGTATTTGATCTTTAATAAATTAATTGTGGCTTGGATGATTTCGAATCGACAGTAGGATGAGCCAGGAACTCAATTGTAGGCTATTGGAATTTCTGAAATCTTTTGGGAATTTTTCGGAGCACCGAGGAATTTTTAATTAATTTTCCCTATTTAATTGGATTTATTAGATTTTTAGAAATTCGAAAATCTAATTAAATTAAACCGGAAATCGTTTTTTTTATCGCGCGTGAACCGGACCGGAACGGTTCAGCGGAGGCGGAGGCGGTTCGCCGGGTGAGTTTGCGTGTGCGTTCTAATAAGCGGATCGGACGGTCGAGATCGGCGGGTGAGATCGAACCGGCTGATCGGGTGCTTACCGTGTCGATAGCGTGTCGACAGCGCGTATTGTGTGCTTACCGTGTGGATAGCGTGTCGACAGCGCGTATCGGGTGCTCACGTGTCGAAAACGTGTCGAACGCGTAACGGGTTCACCGTGTCGGCCCGGGGTATAAAAACCCTCGCGAAGCAGCGAATAGGGTTTTCGTTCGACGGCGATAGTGAGGAAATTCCCGGCGTACGGCGCGTGATTCCGGCGGCCTGGCAAGGGGCTTTTTGTGCCCGGAGATTCACGAGACCGAGGAGAGTCGATTGAGACCAAATTCGTTCGGCGAGGAGCTGCGGACGAGCTTCACCGTCGCCGGCGTCTTCGAGGTAGGAATTTCAGATATTTAAATTAGATAATTAGCAAATTGAAGCATGTATTAGTTTGCAAATCTCTATCTAAGCATGCGAATGTGTTTTTTTGAAGCTAATTGTACAAATTATCGAAAATTGCATGTTAGGGTTTTCGGGACGTTAATTTGTTTCGCCGAAATTGGAAAATTACCAAGCATGAGGATTTAAATATGCCACTTTATTCATGTTAATATGATTGTATAATGCTAGAACTATAATTTCGTGAATTGTCAACATGAGGATTAGACGAAACTGCTCGGCGGAAAACTTGATTTAAACCTTAGGAAATTAGCGACATTATTGGAACATTAGGATAGTACGAACATGTTCTCCTTGTTCGCAGTCGCCGGAAATCGACGGAATGATCGTATTGGTCGGCTATTGCGGCGGCTAGGGTTTCGCGGACGACGGGCGAAGGAAGGAGACGAATTAAGGATTAATTAGGGATTAGTTGAATTATTAAGAGAATAATAATAATATTAATCATTAATATTATATATAAGCGTCGGCTGAATTTCGGATTAATAACTGACCGGCGGGGTTTGGTTCAGCATGAAAGCCCGAACCGGTGGCAAGATGCGATTCAGGGGATTCGGCGCGGTATAGTGAATAGCAAAATTTTAAATTCGGGGAATTATTCCGAATTTTGGAAAAAATGGATAAAATGCAAAATTTGATATTTCAAATTTAGGAAAAATTCGATAATTGAGTTTTAGGAATTATTTACATTTAGAAAATTCAAGGAAAATCAGAAAACTTGGAAATGAGAAATTTCGAAAATTCTAGAGATCAGTGGGTAAAGAACAAATTTCCTGAAGTGGGGAAAAATGTTATCACTGATGACAGTACAGCTGGAAACAGTCAGACAAAGGTATGGTACACGGATGCTACCAGAACAGTCAGTAATTGACAATTGTGTTGCTTTGATGGCAACGGCATGGATTGAGTCAGTTTATTCAGTATTGGCATATTTCATGGATTGGCATATTGGACCGGACTACTATAGACCCTATATGATGTTTTAGGGTAGTTGTGGTAGGTAACTGTGCGGTTCGGACTTAGCTTCCACAGTATACATGTAGACTGGTATACGCCTTGTTGTACCTGGACACATGTTGCCGAATCTTGGAGTTAGAGATTGGCAATGACTGTAGGGGCGTGAGCTTCTATGGAAGTTGTTGGTAGAGGACTCCTTGGGACGGTGGCTGAGTCAATCTCTCCTGGTCCATGTGTGTAGGCCTGCGCGCCTGAGGGTGGCAGGGGTGTCTCGCAGTGGCTAGCCAAGTGTGTAGGCCTGCGCGCCTTAGGGTGGCAGGGGTGTCTCACGTTGGCTAGAGATTATGTGACTGGATCTGTCTGTAGTCTCCAGGAGATTGATTGACGAGAGACACTGCGGTGTCGGGTGCTTAGGCGCCATGCGTGTTTCGAGATGGGCGTTCCCACTGGCACGTTGCCTGGTAGCCCAGAGGAGAGCTACTCTGGTGTGACTGGGGTGGCTGTGGTTGGTCGGAGTCTGGGACTGAGAGTGCCTATCCACCGTACATTGTTATGCTGTATTCCTGTATTTTTGCTATTATCCTTCTCTTGCATGTGAGTTTTACTAGCTGACTTTCCTACTGGGCGTAGCTCATTCCTGTATTATATATCTTCAGTGGCTCGGCAGACTTGACGCTACCGGATTAGGTGGGATCGTGGTCAGCAGGCTTGTGAAGGATTTCTGATTGGTGATTGTCTGAGATATTCTGGTTAGTTGATTGTTGCTGTTGGATGTTTCAGTGAGACTGTTATTCTCATATGTTACATATAATTTGAGGGTAATTCGGAATTATGTATCTGGATGAACAATATTACACTTGTGGACTTGTATCTTATTCTTGTAATGTAGTTCCATTTACTGTCTTATCTTATTGTCTTGGAGTATGGTGAGTGGAGTGCTACATTTATCTGTGGATGTTATATATCTTTCTGTTTGATGGTGAGGTCATTACATGACTATGGAACTTAACCGTGGGGGTTCAGACTTCTATTAGATCGGTTCTCCTACCGGTGTGGGTAAGGAGTATTTGGTCTAGTAGGAGTAACATTGCGCGAGTCCATCTGTTAACTCAGGAGTCATGAACCTGACTTGACGGTGTACCCGGGAGATGGGATCCACATTGTTAAGGAAAGTAGGTGTGTAATGATGTGTTATATCCTATGTTTTCGTAGGCTACTCAGGTTGGTATGGGACGATCTGAGCTGTCTATATATATAAAAAAAAAAAAAAAAAAATTGTATGCCAAAAATCAGCCTAGGAAAAATGGGGTGTAACAAGAGTGGTATCAGAGCCCTAGGTGAGGATAACGGGGCTAGACGTGTATAGGGGTTCAACCCAAGGTGGGGAGAACTGTTGATTCTTTTGTATACTATAGTAGTCCATATGCCAATTGCCAAATGACGACTCTAATGCCAGATTAATTGTTTTTGACAGTATGGCTGGTACCAGGAGACTTTCCGCTCGTGGAGCAGCTAGAGGCAGACCGGTATCTACTACTCCTACCCCGGAGACGATCCCAGCATTGCCAGTTGAGCCAGCCGTGGATCGTTGGATCGATGCCTTCATGCGGTTGCGTCCGCGGAGCTTCAGTGGGTCGGCTGACCCAGCGGTGGCAGATGACTGGATGGCTCATATGCTTGAGCTATTTGATGCCTTGGGATGTCCATTCGGCAGGAGGGTAGTGCTTGCTGCTCTAGTGTTGGAGGGAGAGGCTGCTACCTGGTGGAGAGGCCAGCGGCGCGCTATGTTTGGGGAGGCCCAGAACAGTGAGATAGCATGGGATGACTTTGTTGAGGCATTCAGGGAGTGCTACATTCCGGCCTCGGCCATGGCTCAGTTCAGGAGGGAACTTATACACCTCAGGCAGGGCCAGATGTCAGTGAACGATTACTTATCGAGGTTCACTTATCTGGCGAGGTACGCCGTAGAGCTGGTGCCTTCTGAGGAACGCAGATGTGAGATGTTCCTGGAGGGACTTCGTCCTATGCTGCAGCGCCAGCTAGTTGTGAGTCGGTTTGCCAGGTTTCGTGACTTGGTGGAGGCTGCGAGATCCGTTGAGCTTATTGATATCCGGATGGAGGCCCAGAGAGAGACTCATAACAAGAGGAAGGAATTCAGAAATATCCAACAAAACAAAAAGGGCAAGAGACACAGAGATCACAGTGGTACTCAGGAGGTCGTGGTCCGGCCACGACCTATTTCTGAGAGACCAGTGCAGCAGACAGGTACCCGGACTGGGGGGATTATCTGCTACCATTGTCGACAGCCCGGACACAAGAAGTGCGACTGCCCAGAGTTGAAGAAACAGAGGATCACGGGACCGGTTGGTTCATCTGGGGGACAGCCCAGGGTATTTGCACTGACTCGGCAGCAGGCTTCAGAGTCACCAGAAGTGATCACAGGTATGCTTCATTTTGGCAACGTGCAGTGCATGACTTTGTTTGATACTGGTGCATCTCATTCTTTTGTTGCTGAGAGGATCTGGAATCAGATATCAGGATCCAAGGGTTACTTGAAGGAACCCTTACTGGTTAGACTTCCTGATGGGAAAGAGATTCCCACTGTTCAGAAGATTGACGGATCTATTCTGATTAGTGGACACGAATTCGTGACAGAGTTGATATGTGTGCCACTAGCAGAGTTCGACATCATTTTGGGGATGGATTGGTTGTGCCACCATGCAGTGGTTCTGGATTGTTGGGAGAAGAAGGTCAGGATCAGAGTGCCTGGTTCGGGGGATGTGATATACTTTGGTCTGAACAGGCAGATTCCCCTGATCTCAGTTCTTCAGGCTGGAAGGTTAGTAAGTAAGGGTTGTACTGGTTGGTTGGCCTATGTGACCGATAGCCAAGCCACCACTACCCCTATGTCAGATATTCCAGTGGTGAGAGACTTTCCTATGGTTTTTCCAGAGGAGTTGCCTGGATTTCCACCAGCTAGGGAAGTGGAGTTTTCAATTGATTTGGAGGCAGGAGTAGCTCCTATTGCTAGAGCTCCTTACAGGATGGCTCCAGCCGAGCTAGCAGAGTTGAAGACTCAGTTACAGGACTTATTAGACAAGGGACTCATACGCCCCAGTTGTTCACCTTGGGGTGCCCCTGTCTTATTTGTCAAGAAGAAAGATGGTAGTATGAGGCTGTGTGTGGATTATAGGGAATTGAATAAGGTTACTATTCGTAACCGATACCCTTTACCACGCATCGATGATTTGCTGGATCAACTTCAGGGAGCAACTGTGTTCTCCAAGATTGACTTACGCTCGGGTTATCACCAGATCCGGATTAGAGATTCTGATGTACCCAAGACAGCATTCCGTACTAGATACGGACATTACGAGTTCACAGTGTTGCCTTTTGGATTGACTAATGCTCCAGCAGTATTTATGAACCTGATGCATCGAGTTTTTCATGCCTTTCTGGATCGGTTTGTGATCATCTTTATAGATGATATATTGATTTATTCCAGAGATAGGGATACTCATGCAGATCAGTTGAGGACTGTGCTTACAGTGTTGCGGGAGAATGAGCTGTATGCAAAATTCTCCAAGTGTTCTTTTTGGCTGGACTCAGTAGCATTCTTAGGACACATTGTCAGTGCGGAGGGCGTGGCTGTTGATCCTAGCAAGATACGAGCTATTATTGATTGGAAACGGCCATCTTCTGTCACTGAGATCCGGAGTTTCCTTGGTTTGGCTGGATACTATAGGAAATTTGTTCCTCACTTTTCTAGACTGGCTGCTCCACTAACCCAGTTGACCCGGAAGGGAAAATCTTTTGAGTGGACAGAGAGTTGTGAGAACAGTTTCCTAGAGCTGAAGCAGAGGCTTAGCACCGCTCCAGTATTGATGTTACCCACACAGGAGAAGCCGTATCAGATGTACACTGATGCTTCACATATAGGCTTGGGAGCCGTACTGATGCAGGATAACAGAGTTATAGCATATGCTTCGAGGCAACTGAAGGATCATGAGAAGAATTATCCCACTCATGATTTGGAGTTAGCTGCTGTCATTTTTGCCTTGAAGATATGGAGACATTATTTGTACGGAGTTCCTGTAGATTGTTTCTCCGACCACAAGAGTCTTAAGTATCTGTTCACTCAGAAGGAACTGAACTTGAGGCAGAGGAGGTGGTTGGAACTGATAAAGGATTACGAGCTGACAATAAACTACTGCGAGGGGAAGGCTAATCCAGTGGCTGATGCCTTGAGCAGACACGCAGTTGTGCATAATATGTTAGTCTGTGACTCTATACCAGACTTGGATTGGAATGTTGAAAGATGTCAGGAACAGTTGTCTATTCAGAGACTGGTTCACAGACTCAGCTCATTGACTATTCGGGCTGACTGGTTATCTGAGATGCGTGACCTTCAACTTTGTGATGAAGAGCTGAAGGAGAAGATTGAGTTGGCATCGCAGGGATTGGGAGGAGACTTTGCTCTCAGAGACGACATTTTGACCTTCAGGGGTCGCTGGTGTGTACCATCACATCAGGAGTTCAGGGAGAGGATCCTTCGGGAGGCTCACTATGGAACCTTGGCTATGCACCCTGGAGAAGTCAAGATGTACAGGAATTTGAGGAGTGTTTTCTGGTGGAGAGGTTTGAAGACAGATGTTGCTGCCTTTGTTAGGAAATGCCTTACATGTCAGCAAGTTAAGGCCGAACACCAGAGACCTGGAGGATTGTTGCAGAGATTGCCGATTCCGGAGTGGAAATGGGATGACATCACTATGGACTTTGTAACTGGTCTTCCTCGTACCAGACAAGGTTTTGACGCCATTTGGGTCATCGTGGATCGATTGACCAAGTCAGCCCATTTCTTATCAATTAAGAAGACGGATTCAGCGGCACAATTGGTAGAGGTATATATTCAGCAGATTGTCAGATTGCATGGAATTCCCCGATCTATTATTTCTGACAGAGACGCCAAGTTCACATCACAGTTTTGGAGGAGCTTACACGCTGCCATGGGTACACAGTTGAAGTTCAGTACTGCTTATCATCCTCAGACAGATGGACAGTCTGAGCGGACTATTCGGACCTTGGAGGATTTGCTACGCTTGAGCGTACAAACTTACTCAACAGATTGGGCCAGACGGTTACCCTTGGTAGAGTTTGTGTACAATAACAGTTTCCAGGCGTCGATTGGTATGGCACCTTACGAGGCATTGTATGGGCGTAGGTGCAGATCCCCTCTTTGTTGGGAGGAGGGTGATTCCAGGAGGGTGTGGGGACCTCAGATTGTGCAGGAGACCACAGCGGAAGTCAAGTTATTGCAGGACAGATTACGTACTGTGCAAGATCGCCAGAAGAAATATTATGATCCTAAGCACAAGGCTGTTGAGTTTTCTATGGGAGATAGGGTATTCCTGAAGGTCAGTCCTATGCGGGGTCTATTCAGGTTTGGAAAGCCTTCTAAGCTTCGACCTCGTTACATTGGACCCTATCCTATTCTGGAGAGGATCGGTGAAGTGGCTTACAGGTTGGCACTTCCTGAGCATCTGACTGAGATTCACAATGTGTTCCATGTTTCGAATCTCAAGAAATATGTGCCAGATCCTTCTCATTGCATCAGTGATGATCTTCCTGGTTTACAAGTGGCACCAGATTCTTCTTATGTGGAACTACCAGTTCGCATCCTCGAGGAGAGCAGCAGACAGCTGAGGAACAGGTCGTTTCCTATGGTCAAGGTTCTGTGGAATAGACATGACGAAAGGGAGGCAACCTGGGAGCTAGAGCAGGATGTTGCTGAAAAATGGCCGGAACTTCTTGCTGAATTTCGAGGGCGAAATTCCTGATAAGGTGGGGAGATTGTTATACCCGGTAAAATTTTATGTATTTGATCTTTAATAAATTAATTGTGGCTTGGATGATTTCGAATCGACAGTAGGATGAGCCAGGAACTCAATTGTAGGCTATTGGAATTTCTGAAATCTTTTGGGAATTTTTCGGAGCACCGAGGAATTTTTAATTAATTTTCCCTATTTAATTGGATTTATTAGATTTTTAGAAATTCGAAAATCTAATTAAATTAAACCGGAAATCGTTTTTTTTATCGCGCGTGAACCGGACCGGAACGGTTCAGCGGAGGCGGAGGCGGTTCGCCGGGTGAGTTTGCGTGTGCGTTCTAATAAGCGGATCGGACGGTCGAGATCGGCGGGTGAGATCGAACCGGCGGATCGGGTGCTTACCGTGTCGATAGCGTGTCGACAGCGCGTATTGTGTGCTTACCGTGTGGATAGCGTGTCGACAGCGCGTATCGGGTGCTCACGTGTCGAAAACGTGTCGAACGCGTAACGGGTTCACCGTGTCGGCCCGGGGTATAAAAACCCTCGCGAAGCAGCGAATAGGGTTTTCGTTCGACGGCGATAGTGAGGAAATTCCCGGCGTACGGCGCGTGATTCCGGCGGCCTGGCAAGGGGCTTTTTGTGCCCGGAGATTCACGAGACCGAGGAGAGTCGATTGAGACCAAATTCGTTCGGCGAGGAGCTGCGGACGAGCTTCACCGTCGCCGGCGTCTTCGAGGTAGGAATTTCAGATATTTAAATTAGATAATTAGCAAATTGAAGCATGTATTAGTTTGCAAATCTCTATCTAAGCATGCGAATGTGTTTTTTTGAAGCTAATTGTACAAATTATCGAAAATTGCATGTTAGGGTTTTCGGGACGTTAATTTGTTTCGCCGAAATTGGAAAATTACCAAGCATGAGGATTTAAATATGCCACTTTATTCATGTTAATATGATTGTATAATGCTAGAACTATAATTTCGTGAATTGTCAACATGAGGATTAGACGAAACTGCTCGACGGAAAACTTGATTTAAACCTTAGGAAATTAGCGACATTATTGGAACATTAGGATAGTACGAACATGTTCTCCTTGTTCGCAGTCGCCGGAAATCGACGGAATGATCGTATTGGTCGGCTATTGCGGCGGCTAGGGTTTCGCGGACGACGGGCGAAGGAAGGAGACGAATTAAGGATTAATTAGGGATTAGTTGAATTATTAAGAGAATAATAATAATATTAATCATTAATATTATATATAAGCGTCGGCTGAATTTCGGATTAATAACTGACCGGCGGGGTTTGGTTCAGCATGAAAGCCCGAACCGGTGGCAAGATGCGATTCAGGGGATTCGGCGCGGTATAGTGAATAGCAAAATTTTAAATTCGGGGAATTATTCCGAATTTTGGAAAAAATGGATAAAATGCAAAATTTGATATTTCAAATTTAGGAAAAATTCGATAATTGAGTTTTAGGAATTATTTACATTTAGAAAATTCAAGGAAAATCAGAAAACTTGGAAATGAGAAATTTCGAAAATTCTAGAGATCAGTGGGTAAAGAACAAATTTCCTGAAGTGGGGAAAAATGTTATCACTGATGACAGTACAGCTGGAAACAGTCAGACAAAGGTATGGTACACGGATGCTACCAGAACAGTCAGTAATTGACAATTGTGTTGCTTTGATGGCAACGGCATGGATTGAGTCAGTTTATTCAGTATTGGCATATTTCATGGATTGGCATATTGGACCGGACTACTATAGACCCTATATGATGTTTTAGGGTAGTTGTGGTAGGTAACTGTGCGGTTCGGACTTAGCTTCCACAGTATACATGTAGACTGGTATACGCCTTGTTGTACCTGGACACATGTTGCCGAATCTTGGAGTTAGAGATTGGCAATGACTGTAGGGGCGTGAGCTTCTATGGAAGTTGTTGGTAGAGGACTCCTTGGGACGGTGGCTGAGTCAATCTCTCCTGGTCCATGTGTGTAGGCCTGCGCGCCTGAGGGTGGCAGGGGTGTCTCGCAGTGGCTAGCCAAGTGTGTAGGCCTGCGCGCCTTAGGGTGGCAGGGGTGTCTCACGTTGGCTAGAGATTATGTGACTGGATCTGTCTGTAGTCTCCAGGAGATTGATTGACGAGAGACACTGCGGTGTCGGGTGCTTAGGCGCCATGCGTGTTTCGAGATGGGCGTTCCCACTGGCACGTTGCCTGGTAGCCCAGAGGAGAGCTACTCTGGTGTGACTGGGGTGGCTGTGGTTGGTCGGAGTCTGGGACTGAGAGTGCCTATCCACCGTACATTGTTATGCTGTATTCCTGTATTTTTGCTATTATCCTTCTCTTGCATGTGAGTTTTACTAGCTGACTTTCCTACTGGGCGTAGCTCATTCCTGTATTATATATCTTCAGTGGCTCGGCAGACTTGACGCTACCGGATTAGGTGGGATCGTGGTCAGCAGGCTTGTGAAGGATTTCTGATTGGTGATTGTCTGAGATATTCTGGTTAGTTGATTGTTGCTGTTGGATGTTTCAGTGAGACTGTTATTCTCATATGTTACATATAATTTGAGGGTAATTCGGAATTATGTATCTGGATGAACAATATTACACTTGTGGACTTGTATCTTATTCTTGTAATGTAGTTCCATTTACTGTCTTATCTTATTGTCTTGGAGTATGGTGAGTGGAGTGCTACATTTATCTGTGGATGTTATATATCTTTCTGTTTGATGGTGAGGTCATTACATGACTATGGAACTTAACCGTGGGGGTTCAGACTTCTATTAGATCGGTTCTCCTACCGGTGTGGGTAAGGAGTATTTGGTCTAGTAGGAGTAACATTGCGCGAGTCCATCTGTTAACTCAGGAGTCATGAACCTGACTTGACGGTGTACCCGGGAGATGGGATCCACATTGTTAAGGAAAGTAGGTGTGTAATGATGTGTTATATCCTATGTTTTCGTAGGCTACTCAGGTTGGTATGGGACGATCTGAGCTGTCTATATATATAAAAAAAAAAAAAAAAAATTGTATGCCAAAAATCAGCCTAGGAAAAATGGGGTGTAACAAGAGAAAAATATAAGAATTATGAAGAGAAGAATTTTAAGTTCATTTATAATCATTCCCATAGTTCAATTTTATATCATTTCGAAAATATATTGGTTAATTAATTACCAAGTATCAATTAATTGGTTGGAAGAAAGGGTGAGGTAGATATTATGATACATAATAGGGTAAATTGAAATGGTGATTTGAGTTAATTCAATGGGTCCTATTTATGTTTTCTTTAGTTTAGAGCCATTCTATTTTATTATGGGTTGAAATAAAATGTATATAAGGCCCCCATTGTGTTTATCTTTTTTGGTCATTTTCCTAGTTATTAGTATTGGAGCTAAGTTCAAATCTAGTTTTTAGGGTTTAAACTCCTATTTTCTCCTACTACATCAGTTTTGGTATTCAAGTTGAAAAATCATGTTCCTAACCACTATGAAGATCCACCATGAATGCTGATTGGAAGCTTCCTTCTATTTCTTGACATTGTAGCTAGTATCATTGCCCTTATTGAATTCCATGGGCCTCAATGCGCATATGCGATTTTGATGAAAACAAAGTGTTTTAGTAATTTTTATAATGATCTAATTTTCTATCTAATGATTGAATTTAGGATGCATTTAAGAAAGGTAGAAGAAGATCATCTACATCGTATGTAATCATGAAGAGCTTAGCCAACATTCAAGTGATGCACCAACAAGTTCAATGATGTGAAACTCCAAGGAAGACAAAGCATAAGTTCATGATCAAGTTAAGCTACAAAGCTTCAGTGAACTAATGCAAGAAATTTAGCCTTGATTTTGTTTAAACAAGCATTACTTGCACTTATACTCTCACTCTTATGTATAAAAACTATCACTTAAAGAGAATTTTAGCATGGTTAGTATTCTTATCTTACAACCTAAATTGATTTAATTTAATTAAGCTTTTCCTAGCATTGCTCTTAATATTCAAAATAAGTTATTTATTTCATATATTCTTAAAATTAATTCATGAATCATTATATTTTCTTTAAATTACAAAAAATAGATTGTTAATGGTTGTATTTACAAAAGTTTTTTAAATGACTAAGTGGCATAGTAGTTGCATGCAGAGCTAAAATAAGTCCTCTACATAGGCAATGAGATGGGAGTGTTTGTTTGTAAATGCCAACACAAAATCAAGGATTACATATGCTATGTTAATATTAATGTATGGTACATCATGAAAAATGTACACATGGACTAGTGTGTAACTAAGACCATAAGCATGAGCATGATTATGTGGACCAGAGGGAAGCATAAGGCAATTGAAAAAAAATTTGAACCATGATAGCTAGTTTTTTTAGAACTTTGTAATGGGTGTTCTTTGAGTGAAACTATTTATAAACATTAATAAATATTCATATGAATATTGTTGACTCTTCTAAGCTCACTAAAAATTACATTATGCCAATATAAGCTCATTCAAACTATAGAATTAAGCTTATGATCATCGAAAGAGCAATTGGAAAAATGTGTGAACAAAAGGATGGAAATAAAATTGCTATCCTCTTACTACTATAAGCCTCATACAATTTTGGTAAAACACAAAGCTCAAATTACACCAGATTGACCTAAGCTGAGCATCATGCATTTGGACTAGCTTGTTAAGGGCTAAATGAGAATAACATAGTTAAACCCCATTTGGAAACTAATTTTTCAAAAAAACTTTTTGGATACTTCCACAAAATTTTAAAGTAGTTGTCACTCCAAAAGTTTTAGTATTCTGTGACATTTCAACATTGTGATGATCTAAAGTTTACAAAAAGGATTGTTTTCAATTGTTGGGTTGTAATATATTTGAGGAATGATTATTAATAAATTATTATCTAAAATCTAAATTAATAAAAATATGTTATCAAATGATGGATCAAAACTTAAAGGAGGGAGGAAATTCATCAATATCATTAGAGGTAAAAAATTTTGCTAAAGAATGCTTTTATGAGTCATAGTTATTTTTCTATGAATTATGCAAATGTTACAAAAGTCATAGATTGCTAGAAAACAAGTGCTATGAGTTCCAACAAAGGGAGAATTACTTCAAATAGTAGGTACAACTTTTTCAAACATAATGGTGCAAATTTCATGAAATTTGGACTTACTTTCATCATAAAGGGCCAAGGATATAGACAATATTATTATAAATATCTTTAGAAAGAGAAACTTTATTAAATAATTAAATGATGTTAAGATATATGAAAAGTTATAAATAATAATACATTTTGTTAAAAGGTTAATACTGTAATTTTTCTCAAAATTGAATTTTTATCAATTATGAGATAATATATCAAACTTATAATGAAATAATATTTATACAATTTTTTGAAAAATGAAAATTATTAAAAATTGAAAATGACATTTAAAAAGTCATGAAAATATTATGGCTTGTAGAGTTTGAAGAGTAGACTATTTTAGAAGTTGTGAATGAAATTTTGGAAGATGACTAGACTAAATAATTCATGAAATTTGATAAAGCCTAAGATTTTAATTAAAACTTAGAATTATTTTTATTTTTTTTATAAGATTAATGGTGGTCTTAAGAAACTCTGGGAGATAGAACTAAATAATTCAATTTTAAATGTTAAATTAGGATTTGGGTTAGGAAATGTTTTTCATTTAGTCAGTTGAGTCATTTTGTAAATAAAAACAAATGCTTGAGAAATTAAATAATGGAATCTAAAGGTTAAATAACAATTTGAAAATTTTGAAATGTCTTTTATTTAATGGGTTGAGAAGTTTTGAGGAGTGGTGGAGTTAAAAAAGGAAGAGACACCTGAGAAACTATAAAAGAGAATAGAAGGAAGAGAATTTGGGTCTAAAAGTGTGAGATGTATGCAAGCAACAATTCTCCTAAAGCACAAACAATACATAAAAAATTTTAAGGATCTATGAACCTTGTGGTGCATATGTTTGATGTTTGATGGTATGTAAGGTAATAGTCATAGCACCAAGGAATTTATTAAGTTATAATAGGATATTTTGGTGGAATATGATGTAATGGCATGGTTGTTAAAGTCATGTTATGTTGATGCTTAGAATGATGGTACTAGTCACATGTTGCTTTTTCCTATTATTAATTTTGTATATGTTATCAAATGGTTATGTTTACAATTTTACCATTTGCATGAGCATTTGGCATAAGGGATTGGGAAAATTTATAACAATTTTTAAAAGTCATTAAAATTAGCATGGAAAAGTTAAGATATAAAGTAAAGGAAAATAATACATGGAAAATGTCCAGATCATCATCCTAGAAAATGGATAAGAATCCTAGGGTATTAGATTAGGAGTCTCATGTAAGGTATAAAGAGGAAGGATTCGGGATGGGCAAAACCCAAATTATGAGAAATTTTACCTACTAAGCCAAATCTAGTGATGTAATATTAATAATAAAATAAATTAAAAAGGGATCAGAGAACAATAAAATTTATAAAAAAAGAACTAAGCATCAACGAAAATCATAAAGGGGTTTCTTATTTAAACAAGCATAGAAATAAGAGGAATAGTAAAAGAAATTCTTATTTGCAAATCCATGTTTATTCTAGCATATGTTAATTTCTCTTTTTGGTTAAGAATTTTGTTCATGTGGTGAAAATTTGAGTTAGTGTGACTGTAATTATTTGTGTGCATGAGAAAGTAGTTTACTAACTAATCCTACAATGGTTAACTTAATCTATTTTAACTTAATATTATAGGTAATGAAGAGTCACAACAAGAGATTCTATGAAAGTAATGAGGAAAATGAACTTAGAGAATTTTATCTTTACTTTTACAAAGTCATGATGTAATAAATTAATGAATTATAGCTACTCCGTCAATTACTATTTAACATTTTTTTTGCTTTGAAAAATTTTGTTAATTGAATCACTTTTTGCTTTTAATGAATGATGGTTATTTCAAGATATTGTGATGTTAGTAGAAGCATTATTCCATTATGAAAGAAATATGTTGAGAATACTTGACTTATGCTTTTTAAAAGATCAAAAGCTTGTTTTAATAAAAAGGAATTTTTATCTACCATGTTGTTCTCAAATTAAGATAACTGATTTCAAAAGAAAAAAGATAAAAGGTTATTATTTGGTATTTCCCATATAATTACATTCATGTAACTACATATGCATTAAAACAATTGAGATGCCATATCGGTAATTAATATGAAAGAGTTGGTATTGTGTTAGCCTATGAGAGGAATAATCTTAAATGTTTTGTGAAGTAAAATTTTATTTTCTTTTAGATTATTTATCTCAACTTAGAAGATTGGCATATTAGGTTGCTGTTGAACCCCATGAGCCTTAAGGGTCTCATCTTTTTTTGATGATAACAAACCCCTTAAGTGCTTATTATGAGATCTAACATGTTTAATTAGTGTGCTTTGTAGCTAACATCAAGATACACAAATGAGTGGATCTCTCCCCATTCGTGGGTGGAAAAAATCTTTTAGGTGACAAACCATGACACTTGAAGACAAGAAAGGAGAATATCTATTGCAATGGTGATCATGTGTCTAAGATGCACTTTAAGGCATCTTGCAATTGCTTAGGACATGTAAGGGTTAAAAACTATGTTATTAAATTATTTTAAAGAGCTTGAACCACACTAGAAATGTACTTCATGATTAATCTTCAATTGCATTCATAAAAAGTTTTTAATTGTATATAAACGATTTTGTGAGTAAATGGATAATTTTATAAGATTAATTATTAAAGACAAAAGAATTAAGTTTAGTAGGACAAAGGGTAAATTGGTTAAATTTGAATTAAAATGTATTATCTGTTACATAAAAATTATAATGCACTTAGTATATTTGGAAGAGTTAGTTGAAGTAAAGATGGTATGCTTAAGACTTTTAATTGCAACCTGAGGCATGTATATGGTACATGTAGTTCAAATGAGAAAAGTATATATGTCGTTAGATTATGCATTGAGTGATATATAAGTAGCCTCTAACTAACATAAGGACATGCTTATTTAACATAAAATATGCTTAACTAATTGGGTATCTTAAGCAAGTTAGTAAGCTTAACATAAAATTACCAGAACTTGTAGATGACATTATTTATTAATGTAGTTTAGGCCATTTTGTTAATGTACAGTGGTTGAGAGGATGGTGCACATAGTAATATATTTAAAGCCACTACTCATATGTGACACATAATAGTTTATGTATGATACGTTTCACATTAATTGAGAAATAATTACATAAATTGTAACAGAATTACACGAACTCAAGACTCAAGTATGATATATTCTTTATTATTATACAATATATTTTGTACCCTTGATTCTTACACTTGTTTGTTAATAACAAAATCATTATATTGTTGTCATTAATGCTTTTCTTGAGTGATTTTTATATCATGTAACTCAAGATCAAACAGAGATTAATCCATTAAAGCTTGATCAAGTTTGGCTCTACTGGCATATCAAGGAGCCACTATCTTAAGCTGTAGAGTGGTTTATCTAATAGGAGTTCACCATCAACTTATTCTATTGGTTTCATCATCAACTTATTCTATTGGTTTTATCATCAACTTATTTTATTTGTTTGACTTGTTATCCTAACACTTGATTTATATAACATAATTTGAAATACATTGTATATTTAACTCATGCACCTTATTTTTAAATCATCTTAAGTTATAAAGATCTTTAGATTGTATTAAGACATTGCTGGTGTCATCACATGCTATTCTAAGTTTATCTTAGGACTTAAGATTTTGAAATCAAGCTAAATCATGTTTGATTCAAGCTATGTTGTTCATTACCCATTGGTTATACAATATGATCTTCAACATCATATTTGAACGACCTTTTTTTGGCTTATAGTCATAATCAAAATTCCAAATTTTGTCGACATCATATAAGTCTGTTCTATGATACAAGTGTGATTGTTGCTTGGATTAAGGTTGAATAGAAAAAGTTGATCATACAAAGCATAGGCTCTATATGAGTATTGTCTATTTCTTTGAGAGTTAAGTTTCTATTGGCATCACATTAGTACAAAGCTTCCATCATATGGGTAAGTAATGTATTTTCTCTTAGGGTTTGTTCTACGTATTACCTTTGTATTAATTAGATAACTATGATTAGTATATGATGCTAGTATGACCTAATGTTGTTATTGTTAGCTTGGTCATATGCAAGATATTCCTTATAAGATTGCTTCCTTTGATCTTATAATTTGCATGCCATATAGTATGAAGTGTTTGTATCATTACTGTTCTTTCAAAGATAATCTTATCTAACATTTCTACTATATCATGCTAGTGTGATTCTTGTATGAATACATGAAAAATATATAAAATCTCTTAATGTATAAGAATGTTAATGCATCAGACTTAAATGATCAATATTAAACATAAAGCCTAAACATGAAATTGTATGATTACAATAATAATATCATATGAGTATGATCTTCTTTTTAATTTTTTCCTAAACATATAAAGATGATCTAGTATCAAACTTGTACAATGGTATTTTTCACAACACTTGTCATACTTATATGATAAAGTTTATCATATGTGTATTCCTTAAGTTGAGCATAAACTCATATATGCATTCATATTTATACAATCATAATATATAATATTTCCTTGAGAGCTCATCTCTTTGAAAAAATATGTATCATATGGTGGTGATCTACTTTTAGACAAGTAAGATCAATATAAACTATTTTTGTGAACTACTTTATACTACTACAATCCTCGTGATCATCTAGGATGATATATAAAAACTTGAGTTCTATTCTCAATAATGGCATCATATAGTATGAGGGGCATATTAAACTTGTATGATACATCCATTTGAAGTATGTTGGAGAACTAATCACATTATCTGATTGTCAGAATGAGGTAGAGTCTTTCTTATCATTTTAATGTCTTAAGTATAATAATATGATCTAAATCTTAGGAGCATAATGGCTAGTTTGAGTGTCACAAAAAAACTAATTTTAGTTATTATAAGTCCTTTTTTAACATCCAAATTACCTTCTCATATAAATAGAGATAGAATACAACAATAAAAAGATAATTCTCATTATAAAATCCATTGATTAGAACTATGTCATTGTAGTAGCATCTAGTACATCTTGAAATGGTTCTACTTAGAGGTATATTAGTCCTATTAGATTCAGAGCCATACTAGGATTGGCCCCTGTACTTCTTATTAGCCTATGTTATTATTGTCGTTATGAGAATCAATTACAATTGATCCTTGTTTATTATACATTTTAGTTTGCTTTTTCATTATTTTGTTAAGTTTTTTATAACACTTTATTTTAAGTTATTTAAAAATAAATTAATAACATTTTAGATATTTTCAATTTTATATTTAATACAAGTCATTCCTTCAATGGTCTCATAATTTTATTGGTATAAACTTTAGTTAAACATTAAATTGAAAAGGCTTAAAATTGAGTTTTGGGACTGTTCTCAACATCATTTCCATCTACTATCCACTGCCACCATTATTATCATTATCAGCTTCTATTGTCATAGCCTACACTGACCTACATGCTCACGTGACCCTCACTGATCTGTCAAACTTTACTAGTTTGTTCTACCTATGTCGACTCATCACTCGTGATGACCTACTCTATATGTTCTAACCCACATTGATTGCACTAATCTACTCACCCTCATTGAACCATGCTGTTCTAGCCAACCCATGCCTACCCAAAAAGTAAACCAAAAGAGTCACACCCCTCGCTCATGCTACATCATTATTTTGCCACTCGTTATTACTGCCACTCAAAATATATGACCTATTTAGGAACTTCTTAATTCAACTAATTTTATAGTTTTTCAAATTAATTTTATTCAAAATATTTATTTCGTAATTTTTGTTGACTTTTTGAATTCTAAAATATTCTTTAGAATCCCAAAATGTGTCTTTTGTTTTTTTTAATATCCTTTTGTATTTTTAGGTTAAGAAATTATTTTTGTACTATTGAGGTCCCTATAAATAGAGATTCTCACTAGGTTGTTTGGGATGATGAGTACTTGGGTGTATGTTAATAAAACTATCTTTTCTTTAGATTGAGATCTCTTATGTTAAAATCAATGTAAGTCTTTGGCTTCTAAAAAAGTTCTTACTTACCCAAAGGCCTAGGATTTTTGTTCTAAACTGATAATATCTTTGGATTAGCCCTTGTATACATATATTACTTGAACCTAAGCCCTTCTCGATTGTCTATGAGCAAAATAGGTTATAACATATCATGTTGCATCAACTTTGGTATCAGAGCATTATTAGTATTATAAACTTGTATAATTTTAATTTATCACTAAAGAAGTATCTTTTTATTTTGTGAGTTTTTAATTATTAGAAGTTAGTAAAAAAAATTGATAAAAAAATCTTGTTTTCATGTTTAATGCTATAATATTTCTTTATTTATTTGGTCTTTTATTATTACATCTAAAGATTTATTTATTTTTATTTTTTAATGATCCTAAATTAAGAACTTTATTTTCAACCCAATAGTTTATGACCACTAGATTCAAAAAATAATATAGAATGTTTAATTCTTAACCATCATAATCAACCATGGGCCTAGTAATACAACATGCAATTCTAGAACTAACTCATTCAATACAAGTTATAAGAGTGACATTAGATACACATATAGACCAATTATAAACAAAATATAGATAATAAATCAGGTAGAACCCATATATCAAGTAAGTCAATGATAAGTGACTTAGAATTTGGAGAAACATCCTCTAAAAATGAATATAACCAAGTAGCATGTCAACCTAAAACCTAAGATACTCCACATACTTATGATAAAAGACACGTTAGTGATGATGGTCATCAATTTGACAAGGTTAAAATAGAAGCCCCTACATTTGATGGTAGTTTAGATTCTAGAGCATATGAAGATTAAGAAATAAGAATGGAGCATTATTTTGATTGGTATGATATTAGTGAGCATCGAAAGTACCAATTCACAAAACTTAGGCTCATCTTACATGCTATATTTTTTGTTTACATATTAAGAAAGTGATACCTTGATGAAGATTGAGCATTACCCGAATCATTAAACAAACTCAAAATTCACGTACAATTTAAATATGTATCCATCTCTTACTTAGATAAACTTTTGGATAAATGGCAACGTCTATCCCAAGGTTTAAGGACTATTTATAAATACATTGTTAAATTTGAGTATTATATACTTAAATATGGTGTACATGAGCCAAATCGAGTAGTATTGTCTTGATTTGGTGTATGTCTCAAAGAGTATATTTAAATCAAGTTATACTTGAGAATTGTTATCATGTAACTCCTTCAGTTCAAGTAAAACTTAAATTCCTATCAACTTATCTTCCTTAAATAAACAAACAAAAAGTAAAATAAAATTTAAGACATCTTCTTCACACCCTAATAGGGAAACATTTTTAACTTGAGATTATTTATTATCACCCATTGAATTTACCAATCGAATAGCAAATTTGAGTCTTTTTGAAATTTGTTTTGAAATTGCCATTGGAGTCCTATTGATTTGATTTTGTTATTTCATGATTTCTACACTTCTAATTTTATTGAGTATTGGCTCATCATATTTCATCATTACATAAACATGTTGATAAAATAATTAATTTAAATAATGAAATATATAAAAGACTATCATATGCTCATAAAAGACCTAAAGAATTTATTGAGTGTGATTATGTGATGACCCATATTAGATTTGAGATATTCCTATTAGAATCCCTCAATAAATTATATGCCTATGGTATTGGATCATTTATAATTATAAAAAAGCTCGGTATCAATGGTATTTTTTGGATTTGCCTAAATATTATGGAATAAAAGCTACCTATAATATTTTGGATCTTTTGCCTTATAAAAAACCACACCCACCTAGTAAGACTTTTGAGACTTCACAATCATTATTGAGTGAACATGTCTCACTATTATATTTAGTTCCATCTAGTGAGCTAAGAGATCAAGTGGTACAAATCTTAGATGATCAAACAAGTTTCATATAGGATCAAGTACAACAAAGATTTTTAGTATGTTGGTGAGGCCATCTTGCTTCTGATGACACTTGGATTATTGAAGAGAAGCTTCATCACCTAAACTTAGAGATGTTAGAATAATATCAGAGATTTCACCTTAGCTCTATAGAGTTGAGCTCTTTTTGACTTGGGGTGAATGATGCAGCAGCATCCGATACGTCACATAAAAGTTTCACATGGAAGCATAAACTTAGAGTTGTACAAGAATTGGTCCCTCTACTTTTTATTAATCTTCATGATCATTGTCTTTATGAGAGTCAATTATAGTTGACCCTTATTTATTGCACATTTTAGTTTGTTTTACTCAAATTCATTAAGTTTTTGTTACATCAATACTTTATTTTAAGTCATTTGAAGTTCAATTGATAGCTTTTTAGATATTTCTAGCTATATATTCAGTACAAGTCATTCTTTCAGCACTCTTATAATTCGATCAACACAGACTTTGGATGAAAATTACTTCAAAAGCTTAAAAGTAAGTTTTGGGGCTATTCTCATCATTGCCCACCATTCACTGTCTACTATCATCGTTATCACCATCACTAGCTACCGTTAACACAGGTCGAATCGACCTACACACCCATGTGACCTGCATTGACTTGTTCAACTTGTTTGATCCATTCAACCCTCTTGACTCGTTACCTGTAATGACACACTCTATCAGCTCTGACCCACATTGACTGCACCAATTAGCCAATCCTTGTTGACTCCATTTGCTCCACTCGACCCATACTTACTAGAAGAACCACAAGCATCACACCCTCCATTATGGTGCCTGTCATTTCACCACCCATCATTGTCGTTACCTAAAATACATGTCCTATTTAAGAACTACTTAATTCAATTAATTTTATTACTTTTTAAGTCAATTTTATTTAGAATATTTCTCTTATAAGTTATGTTTACTTTTTGAATTCTTAAATATCTTTTAAAATATATAAAATAGGTCTTTTGGTATTTTTAAATATTTTTTTATATTTCTAAGTTAGCAAATTACTATTATATCCTTAAGATATCTATAAATAGGGATACTCTCTAGGTTGTATTGGATGATGATGAAAAATATTTTTCAATGAAACCACAAAATGCTACCACCAAGCTTGTATGAGTGTTTTGTGTGCAAAAATATGATGGTGTGATTCTAGAGGTGTCTTGGAAAGGTGAGTGAGAGGCTCAAAAGAAGAGATATTGACCTATTATCCAACATTCACAACAAAATTAGATCACCAAAGAAGTTCTTCACTATTTTATTTCATGTTTTAGAAAATTTAATCATCACATCCAAATTTCTCGTTAGTACAAGTGATCATGTGATTTGGCTTTCTTCAAACTCAACTTGAGCATGTATCTTATCACTTCACCACCAATGTTAATACCTGGGTGTGTATTGATAAAACTACTTTTTCATTAGGTTGAGACCCTTTATATTAAAATTAGTATAAGTCTTTGGCTTCTAAGAAAGTTTTTACTTGATAATCATAGGATTTTTAATTATAAACCTATAACACCTTTGGGTAGGCTCTTGAATGGATATATTGCTTGAACCTAAGCCCTTAATTATTATAAGCAAACTAGGTTTTAGCTAATTTAAGTTCTTTTTTTCACATTCAAATCATCTTCTTATATAAATAAAGATATAATACACATCAAAAGGATAATTCTCATTATAGAATCAATTGATTGGAGCTATGTGTAACAATAAAATGTACATCTTCTTATTATCGTGTTCTCAATTTGTGCATATTCAATAGTGCATCAATTTCTCTCCTTGTCTGGTAACATCTTACACATTGTTTTTTGCTTTATGCCATATATTTTCTACAAGTATGTGGTGAATATTATTGAACTTTATTGTATAAAATATGCTATAATATTTGTTAAGCTATTTTTTCTTATCTCTTTATAAATGTGCACCCCTACCTACTATGTTAAAAGAGAGTGACTTTGTAAAGTTTTAACTCTATCTATTATAGCAAAAGAGAGTTATTATCCAAGTAAAAGTCATGTCATGTTGACTAGGGGTAGATGTAGACAAAGGTTTTGTCTAACTACCTTAAAGCTTATGTGTTATCTATGCTTTACTTACTTTACCTATTATATATTTTTATTATTTCAAAAAAATATCATTGCTATAAAAGGTGTTTTTGAAAGCTAAATAGGACTTCTCTTCTATTGAGATTAATAATGTATTTATCTATTAAGGAATTTGAATTGCTTGCTTGACTCTGAGTTGAAAAATCAAAGAACTTATAATGATATTTATTTGAGACCAAAAATTTTATTAAGTTCTTAAAACTCCATAATTCACCCCTCACATATGCTTGTTGTTTATATATAATTACAATAAGTTGTATCAAAGCAAGGGTCGTATCAAGGGAAGCAATTACTGAGATAAGATTCTAATATTTTTTGTTTTTTGGTCCATTATTATTTAAAGGAAAACGTTCTACTCTATGAAAAAAAGAATTTAATTCTTTTATTCAAGATTTTGATAGTGATTTATGGTATTTTTTGAACACCCATTCCGTATTTCTAATTTTTCAAATGAGTAATTTAGAAGAATTCAGACACTTAAATGTTGGAGGAATGAAGTACTTAGATTATGGTTCATATCAAAATCTTGGAATAAATATATTCCATACAAATACTTTCTTTGAAGCAATGCAAGAATTGAAGGTGCTATATAATGACAAGAAATACCAAGATTTGATGAGGACCAAAAAGAGAACAACAAAAAAAGAAGAAAGGGTAAATGAGGAAAAATAAGGTATATAAGTGTGATTTAGAGTTGATTCTTGAAGAAAAAATATTTTTGGTACTTCCCACTCATATGATAATTCCTTTTTTGATTTCTCTGATGAAAACGTAATAGAATAAAAAAATTGATTATGTATTTTGCTCTTTCCAAACATGAAAATAAGGTAACTGAATTACAAAAGAAATGTGATAATCTTAAGAATGAAAACATCTCTTTGATGGAAAAATGTAAATGCATATCTCTAATGTTTCATGTTAACAAGCATCATATAAAAAATATGAAGAAGAATTATTTGAGCATGTTTCATCTACAACTCTTTTAATAGAAGAAAATGTTCAATTGAAAATAGAACATATCAAATTGAAAGATAAGTTCAACTATTTCAATTTGAATAAAGAAGATATTCATGATTTA
The DNA here is from genome assembly GCA_023846275.1 of Vanilla planifolia. NCBI lineage: Eukaryota > Viridiplantae > Streptophyta > Magnoliopsida > Asparagales > Orchidaceae > Vanilla > Vanilla planifolia. The sequence continues at coordinate 14,391,501 of CM043867.1, read as the reverse complement.
AAAGAAAAATTTGTTTGTACATCATGTATGTCCTCTCATGATTACTCATTCTCACATATGCCACATTGTGTTTTGATACATAATTATATGAAAGGATATACTACTCATGTGCATGTCTACTGGTTATAGATAAAATAAATCTCACTTTTCTTTGCATACATTACATATTCATGCTTTGTTTAATTTTGAATTGAACTATTCTCCTATACTTAGACATGTTTTTTATGATTGCCTAATTAAGAAATCAATTAATTTAAGGCAACACAAATACGAATGGATTCCTAAAGGAACTTATTTGAAAAAATTCTTTCTCAAAATTGCTTAAACCATGCACAAACACGATGGAATCAAAGATTATTTGGGTTTCAAAGCTTAAAGCCTAGATAGTTGTGTAGGTGTGTCTCCAAAATTAAGACCTATGAAGACAAACCTTGCCTTGTAAGTGTGCTTGTGACTCACTTGACAAAATGTCCTTGGTCCTCTTTTAGCATAGTTTGGAACAAAAAACCTTCCACTAGGAAAATTAGTTGGGCAATGCATATATCTAAATGTGTTGGATCTTTAATAAGAAGAATATGATAAATGTCACTTCATTGGATAAACTAAAGAAGATAAGAAAAGCTAGAATAAAGATTTCCATTACTTAGTATGCTCATTTATTGAATGGTTAAGTACTTAGATGAATATTAGATCCATAGCTCATTGAACCAGAGATAAGAATAAGTTTGAGTTAATTGAGAGTTGAGCACTTACCATAAGAACGAACCCTTTGGTGTTGAAAAAACAATTTTTCAGGTTGATGCATAAGACCTTAGTAATGAATAATCTCAAATACAAAAGGAAGAACAATTTAAGCTTTGGTCAATTGATTTCCCCTACCGTGATAATGAAATATAGTATTTGAGTTGAAGATGTTGACTACATACCTAACATAGTAAAAATTATAGATCTAAAGCAATTGATGTATTTTGTACAAACTCAAATTATGTTTAGTAGAGGAGAAATTATATTCAATGAGGATCAACTAGCCATTGATCTACATCAAGGACAACCACCATCTATTGAAGCTACTCCTTAACCTGCACCATATCCACTTTTCACCTCTACTATTAGATTTCCAAATGCATCATACAAATTATTGCTTTCAAGAATTAACACTTTAGAAGAACACATGGATGCTAAGTTTAGCAATATTAAAGATCAACTTTTAGTAATTAAGAGTACAATTTCCAATTAACTTGATATCTTATAAACTTTAATTGTTGAATTGAAGGGTTAAAATGAGAATTCCTTTAAGAATGATTGAAACTTTTTTCTTGAAGCATTCTATAATATATATTTTACATACATTAGAATATTATTTTTTTGATGAATAATTTGTTGATGAGTTTATGGAGTTCATCTATAATTACAACAAATTCTTTTAGTTGAATGCCTATTTATTAATGAGAATGATTAATACCCCTTTAAAAGATCCAATAAAGAGGGAGAAAATTATAATTATAGAATTGATAACTATTTGAAGGAATTTGGTTCAAATGATTTTCTTATGAAGTGGATATTTCATGCTACTCAATATTACCAAAAAAGTCAAACATTTGATTTTAGTGATGCAACTTTTATGTAAAGGTGTTACCTTGATTGAATTAAAAAGGGAGGGAAATATTTAGAAAGCATGATAATTAATTTTATGTTTATTAGCTTTTATTCTTTTAATTGATTCTTTAAAATTATTATATTCTTACATATAGAAGAAAAAACAAATTGTACCCCTTAATAGTGTTTTCTTAAAATAAGTTTTACTTCTCATGCATCTACATGCATTTTAAAGAGTAATGCTTTTAAAACATTTATTATTAAGAACCTCTGGTTGTTTATTATGAAGGTTTTTAATGAGAGAATAGATGTGCACTTCTTGAGGTGTTGAACTAGTTAATTATAATTTAAGATTTTAAGGGGAGTATAAGAATTTTTGTCCTAGATGTGCTCGATTATTTCGTTTTCTTTTTCTAATTATGTATCTTTCAAATTTTTTATAGTTAATGATATATGTTTTATCATAATTTTGTTGTATTCTTGTTAGACCAAGTTTTTTTTTCAAAAACCTCATGTGTAACAAAAAATCCAAATGCTCATTAATATATACTATACTTGAAGTAAACAAATATAACAAAATATTATGATAAAAATAATCCAATGAAATTCTCATCCATAAATCTAATACATAAAACCAAATATTCAATGATCATAACCATATTACCTATATCTAATAAAAAATAACATAACAAATAAATCCTGAAGTCGACCAAAAAAACATAAGCAATCACCAAATCTAAATATAATAGTCCAATATAGTCCTATGTTTATCAATAATATAAGTAATAATCATTTAAGTAAAAAATCAACTAAATAAATGATAAAATATAAGAAGATGTATCATCTAATTGATGCACTAACTTTGGTAGTCTCAAAACTAACTCAAACACAAATCCTAGTTCCTTGATCCTACAAAAATATATAAGAAATGAGCTGGAGAGCTCAATAAGGAATCCTTTAGTCATATTATAAAACTAACATGTAATAGCCAATATATATATATATATATATATATATATATAATTGAGTAAATCCTGTAAACAAATAACATCAAATACTAACTCTCATAAGTATATCATTATTTGCCAGCTAAGTCAACACATATCCTTATGACATGACTAACCAAATGCTTAATGTCCCTTTATTGATCTATTTCACTCTCTACTCTAAGTGAATCATGATAGAACTTGATACTTCTATTATATCATGTAACCCAACATTCCCTAAGGTAATGTTGATCATATGAGCTAATGTCTTAGGGGTTTAGGAGTCCTCAACATCACATGTACTCCTTACTAGAATCATAACATATTATTTATTCCCTATGAGACTAAATGTATAATTGTTCCTCTCAAGATTATTTATACAATAGGTTTTAGCCAACCATAGAGATTCTTATTGTGTTATCTATAATTTCTTCTACAAACTCAATACAACACATGCAAATATTAACTTTAAGCCATGAGAGTATAGTAGTTAATTTATATATCTCTCGAGTGAGCATGCATGATCAAGGGTCCACTACATCTAGTCTTCACTTAATCAAATCACATCCATGACTCAAGGCATCTTATCAATACTAATCTATCACTACCTAACATTACTTAGATTTTCTTAATCTGACTCTAACTTGTAAGGAGTTCTTAACTTAGCTAACAAATTAGTAGGTCTAGGTTTTCCCTTTCCTAAATATATTATTTAATATTTTCTTTTCCCTAATTGAGACAATCTAGGATTTTAACTCTAAGTCCTATTTCAACTAACTAAGCATTAACATTAGATAGTGCTATTGGGCATTGGTTTTGGAGACAATGAAGACTTTACTATTACATTAAACTAAACTTTGGGATCTCAATGGAGGAATTTTGTGAAACAATTTTGGAAATTCTAGAATCTATTAGAGATAATATAAGACATGACTTGATAATATAGTACTATAGAGGATTATAATTATAGATTATGAGTATACCTTCTCAAGGTTATCCATATATGCTCCATAGTTAGTGACAACCAAAAATATAAGTGTTACATGTTCTAGAAAGGTTTTTGTGGTTGAATTTGATGTATGATGGCTTTTGTAAAATTATATACTTAGAGGACTAGTTAAGGCTAAATGACATTTCAAGCAATATCAAAATGATATGAAAGCTAAAATGACATCAATAAAAAGAAAAGGTATATTCATAATTCAGTATGGACAAAACTTTAAAAAGATCCCTAAATTAGGGACAAGTTTCACGAAAGTGTTATAGAGAAACTAAGTATTAGACTTGTGGTAAAAAACTCTTTGGAGAAAATGTTTTAAGAAGAGGACTATCACATGTTTTGATTGTGATGAGGTTGATGATTATACCAAGGATTGTCCTCAAGTCATGTGAAAGGTTAATTATTATTATTAGAGTATTGCTTAGGGAGGTTATTACACTAAAGGTTTCAAAGATAATGTAACAAATAAGGGAAATGGTTTAACTTCAATGTCTTGACCACAAAAAACTTAGTACAAGACATATGCATCATTTTGGAAGGAAGCTACATCTTTGTTGAACATCATCAAAAGTACTCTATTATCATTAAAGGAACCTATGGAGCTATCCTTGACTAAGTAGCATTTCTAAGGTAAACCCAACCAAAGAGTGATAATGGGAACCTTACCTTATATCCTTAGGGATATCCCAACATAGAATCATCATAATTACAAAAGAATATAAATTTATAAGTCAAAAGTGAAGGATTTATAAAATTAACATCTCATACAAAATTATTGCATGAGAGAGTATTATTAATAATAAGTAACATGAAATAAAAAGTAAACTCTAAATCTCACTAATTGTTAGTTACTCTCAATCCTTGTCACTCTTTTTAAAATCTTTAAATTTCAAACCCTAGAGTTTCCTAGTATTCTTAACCTATTTTTTGAGCTAAACATAAAGTTAACTAAGCCTTAATAGCTAACTTTAAAATTACTAAAACTTAAAAATCATACATGGTTGAACCCTTATCTCTTACAAAGCCTACTCAAGATCCACACACAACCTTATCCTTCTTTTATGAAAAAACTTGGAGACACCTTAATCTGTAATCCTAGAAATTTGAGAGCTCTAATTGCTATAAAATTTTCCTTGGTTTTTTTTATCAATAATGCCTCTAAAGCCTATAGACAAGCCATGACATTAAGGCATAAGGATTGCCTGAGGTAACAAATCTCATTTAGTTATAATAATTAAAAATTAGGTTCAAATAAAGGAAAAGAAAGTTGGAAGTTTTTCAAAATCAATACATATAGCATAGCTTAAAATTTATCACCATATTAACAAGTGAACATTTTTTTATGATACATGGATTAAGTCATTATAAAAATCATATCATGGACTTGCTCATGGAATCATAAATTTATGTCAAAAAATCAATTGAATTAGGTTTTTGTATAATTATCATTAAAATAATCCTCTTTATGAAAACCTAGATCTATTGCCAAGCATGTTATAGCAAACTAACTAGTTTTTAGCCTAATCTTTATCTAGTTTATTACTTAATCTTCAATTTTATCATACCTCTTGAGCTATGTAGTAGTCTACCCCAAATGGATATGCCTCCTACTTTTGTTTTAGCTTTTAGTTTTCTTTCTTCTATTTTTCTCTTGGCTTGGATCTCCTCTCATGCTTTCTCATGGTTAGGGTTCTTCCTTGCTTTCTCTCATGGCTAAGGCTCCTTGAGAAAATTGCTTCTCATTACTCTTATGTGGTTGGATCCAATACATTTCTAAAATTAAGGTACTATAAGGAAGTCATTGTTAGGGTTAGCCTCTCTTAATTCACATTCCAAATTTGCATGCCTTATGGAAGTTTTAAATTTTAAACTATTTTTGCTTGGGTATCCCTCTATTCCTAGCTTTTATTAAATTCATGCCAAATAAAAATCCTATCTTATGGTTTTTGGTCAATTAAAGCAATGCAAAATCTAACCCACTTGTGTATATTATAACGTTGTCCAAAGCACTTCAAAGAATTCAAACCTAACTAAAGTAATTAGTTAAAAAAGTACATAACTAGCCAAAAAAGACAAGAAAAGAGAAATAGCTTTCATAATCCCTAAGCTTGCAAAAGCCTTATTTGGGCTAACTAACCTAAGGGGTTTAACATTCTATCCACCTTGGTTTGGATTTTTCCTTGAAATCTAGGAAACAACTTTGGCCATTTGTCATGAACCTCACTCTTACATTCTAAGTAGCCTCTCACTCTTGATTATTCCACACCACTTTAACCATCGACAAGCTTCTCCTCTTCAGTTGTCTAGTGCTGTTGTTACACCCCTCAATTTGGCTAGCTAAAATAAGACCTTAGCCAGCAAAGGGGTGCATTCCTTTCCCTATTGATTTGGTGAACAGAGTTCTTTAATTTAAGTTAGGTTGGGTTTCTTTTTATACATAGGATGAATTATAAGATGATTTCATTCACCAACAACACCTCAACCTTGTCCACAACCATGAGTTCACATTACAACATTGTGAGGAAATTCTTAAATTTTGGGAATCCAAGGTGGCAACATGGCTTAAAAAAGCTTAGAATTTAAATTTTCCTAGAATGTTTACAATTTTGGAAGGATGATAAACTTGTACCCAAAGAGCTTCATTTTTGTGGTGTCATTATTTTAAGAAGCTATAACCAACCTTTTTAAGAGAGGATTTGTTGTGGTTTTCCATGTGGGAGTTGAAAACAAAACCATGTGATTGCATGGAATCAAACTGCGAAATTCTAAAGAAGTTAAAATTGAAGAAAGTGGTTAACTAATGCTATGTAACACCTTATATGTGGTTTTTGTTAGCTTTTTAAAAAAACCCTAGCCATAGAAGGTAGAAAAGAAACCTTACATGAGAGAAGCAAGGGAAAGGAGAGCAAGGTATGAGCAAGAAAATGAAGAAAACCACATTACATGAAGAAAGAAGTAGGCTTTTCTCAGAGTCATCCATTACATGACATAAAGAGGTAGGATGAACCATAAGATCATGCATTAACTTTAGATATATGATTGGTAAAAAGTGGGTAGGTTGTTAAACATGCATGTGAAAATATATGTGGTCATGAACATAAGATATTATGCTTAGATTCCTTATGAAACTTACTTAAGAAAAACTAATGTTAAAAAAGAGATATAATAATGATCATACTCATTAAAAGCATGTTTATGATGCTATAGTCATGTTATTTACATTGTACATTTACCATAATCGAGACATACAAATATTATTTTATGATTACATACATGCTTAAGTTTGAAACTGATTGATATCATTATTGATTACATGATGATAAAACATTATCTTGGTTAATGTTAAGTATTTACCATACCTATAACTCTAACTCTTTGGTGTGATTATTATCTTCCAACTCTGCTAGTTTAGGTTGTGATGGAGCTCGTGATATTATACGTCAATTTTTACTTAAGAGAAAATATGGATGTTATAGTTTTGTGTTGTGTTTTAAAGGAGGAGAACATTCAAACTAAGATTTTGATATGATAATAAATTTATTCCACGCTCATATTTTCAATAACTCATGTTATTGAATGATCTAATATTATATTTATGATACTTTGAACTCATTCTCCTGATGGAATGATTTAAGTTTACCTTATGAAATACTCATGATTTCCAAGAAATACCATGATTTTATCTAATAGGTTAGATTAATTCATGATGTTTTATATAACCAAAGATTAGTATCATGACATGTTGATTTACCAATGATAGAATCAAGAATGATAACAAAAATATTGATTTTATTCTTGCACAATTTGATTATATATTTGGTCAAGAACCCTTAAGTGGGTATTTACATTAGTAGTCAAACTTAGTAATATTTCTTATGCCAAGAATTGTGCATTACCTTGGATATGCTTATATAGCTTAATTTAGCTTAGTTAAGGTCATGTTAAGCATGGTTAAATACTTAAGAGGACCTAGATGGCTTTTATGGTGCTTAAAGCTCTCAGTTTCTTAGTGAGAAGCTTAAGAGGCTTAGCTTGAAGTTTAGAAGAAGGATAGGTTAGGTAAATGTCTTAGTCAAGCTAGCAAGATCGATTAGGAGTTTTCTATGAATTTTTAGGATAATGTGAGATTATGTTTAACATGGTAGCATGATATTAATTGTCATGTGTTCTCTAAGGATGATAGATGATGTTTTTTCCATGTATGATTTAGGTTTACTAAATAATGTTCTTTTCCATGCAAAATCAATGTTAAAAGATCATGATCTTAAACTTGTATAATTTTGGTTATGGATAATTATCTTAGAAATTAATGATTTCTAAGAACTAAGGGATAAATTACCTTTGCAAATCATAAGACACTATAATTTTAGATTCTTATTATTATAAGAGGATTGGATTCTAATAGATAATGAAGCTAAATTCAAGTTAAGTGTTAAGTTAACCTTACTTAGGCTTGTAAATGAGTTGCAACTTTTGATAGAATCCTTTGACTTAAGGGTTATTATAGATGCAGTAATATTGGGTAAACATGGACTAGGCTAAGTTTTCCTCATAAACCAAACCCAAGATAGAGCATTTGTAACAAAGAGGGGTTCTTACCATATGTTAAGCTTTTATGCTAAGTGATAAACCTTGACCAAGGACATTGATGGATTAAGAGACTTTAAAAAAGACTTTGGATGGCTTTTAGGGTAAGGGGAGCTCTTGGGTTACTTATTGAGAGCTTGAGAATCTTGCATTATCCAAGAAGAAGGCTAAGGTTGAGTGATGATATTGAGATGGCCTAGCAAAAGGATGAGGATTTGGTCAAGTAAGACGTAAGAGGTATGAATTCTAAGGTTAGCTATTAGAATAAGTTAACTTTAAGTTACGAATAATAATAGGTTGTAATTTTGAATAAACCATGAGGTTTGAAATTAAGTCCAATCTGGGCCAATGAATCCTATGAGTAAACCATAAGATAGAGTGATGATAATCTTAACTTGTGATGTGATGATAAGATCACAGTTAGTTTTAGAAAATAGGTATCCATCAATTTATTTCAAAGTAGACTCAAATAAAACATAGCTTGGCTTTATTTTGAGAATAATTGGTTATTATAACTTCTGTTTTCACAAAATGAAACCTTAAATATAGAATTTAGGGGTGGACTAAGGACATAAGCACTTGGTGAGTCTCTGAGCATGTTATAATAAAGCCTTTGGTTAGTAAAACTTTTGGTTAAACATTGGATGAAGATTGGAGGACTTGATTTTGTGCTTAAGTGTGATGATAAACTTAGACAAGGTGTTGGTTATTCTCTTTGATATTGGTTAAATTTTAGGCATAACTTTAGTTATTTAAGTAAGAATATCAAAATACTTGATTATGCTTTTAAGCCATGGGTTAGACACCGTAAAAGCTGATTTGGGTTTGTTGTGGCTGAGGATAGTCCTTTAGAAAAGGTATAATGGGTTAGGTTTGTTTGTGAGACATGAAAGTCAATAGTTAAACTCATTTGAAACTAGGTTTGAAAGGAATAGCTATCCCTTAACATTGATTCCTAAGGGTTAAAGCAAATGTTTGTCTTGAATAGATGCTTAAGTGGTAGCTTAAATAGGAAAAAATATCTTAATGAGCATATTAGATAAAGTTTAGGGAAAGAACTATGCATAATTGTGAAATTTGGAATGGGTAAGTTATCCTCAATAATTAAATTAGGGTTTAAAAAAACCAAAGAATCCCTAGATAATTGATTTAATGTTCAGAGAAAAATCTACGATTATTCTGTATACCAAATAAATAACACTAAATAGTTGATTAATGTTTTGAAGGAAATTATATAATTCCTAAATAACTTATTAGGGTTAGGAACAAAGCACTAGAAATGCTCACATAGTTGAATTAAGGTATAGGGAAGAAATCCCATATTGACTAGATAGGTGATTAGATACTTGTGGAAACCTTAGAATCATCTTAGATAGTAGATAAGGCCATATCAAGAGAGAGCTAACACATCTTAAATAAGACCATATGTTAATCACAATTTATACATTCTTATTTATATATCTAATTAGATGCACCTTAGAATTGAAAACATCAAAAGGGCATCGATGCAAGCTTTTCATGAAGGGATTTAGACAATCCTTACAAAGATAGTTTGTGGTAACTTGTTCACTAAATACATATATTTGGTATAGGTTATCTAATTTGTTGAGTAGGTGGAGTGTAAGATTCATGCAAACTATGATGCCAAAAATAGAAGGAAAATTTTTAATGTTTCTCAAAAAAAGGTAAAGGGTAGATTTCATGGCAAGTGGCAAAAGACAACTATATCCACTGACATTCCTATTCCAACCTAGCTTATTAATGAATGATAGGGAAAGCAGCCAAGACAGACTCAGAGGTGTAGATGTTTTGGTAGAAAGCATCGTGATGCTTGTAAATTTAAGGAAAATAACTTTCAATTGCCTAAAACTTAGACATGAATAAATTACCCTAAGGAGACAAGTAATATGCAAGGTGCTACATGAGTAGAAGCCACTTCATAAGGAAAAACATGGATATACACTCTCACATAGTAGTAGGTAGTAGAGGCACTCGATGTCATCATTGGTATGCTTTATTTTTTGACACTTAATTTGTTGTTCTTTTTGACACTAGTTCATTGCATTATTTTATTACTAACTTGCCTTGAGAGAAAATTGAGACAATAAAGGTCAACTAGAGTTACCATTGATTGTGAGATTTCTATCTAGAGAGAAAATCCTCACCAGACATGTAGTTCATGGTGATATTATCACTTGATCATAAATTCATGGCTAAGCTCATTTGTGTACTTAGAATTGAGTTTGATATCATGTTAGGTAAGGATTGCATGACCCAACATAGAATGGTGCTTGACTATTGGGAAAATAAGGTCTAGATATAGGTTTACTTTTGAGACAATAGGCAAATATCCATGAAATCAACACTTCAAGCTATCGAGCTAGTTTGAAGGACTAATGTGGCCTTGTTAGCCTTTGCAATTGATACATAGATGAATATGCCAACACTATAAGAGACCCCAATCATGTGAGATTATCCTAACATGTTCTCAGATGAGCTACCATGATTACTACTATAGCACGAGATTAAGTTCCCTATAGACTTGGAGTTAGAAGTAGTACCTTTTGTAAAAGCACACTAACATATGGCTTTGACTAAGTTGCAAGAACTTAAGGCTCTAGTACAAGTCTTATCAGGTATACATTGATGCATAACTTGTTAGATAGGGTCTTATATTTATGCAAGAAGGATGGGTGGTGGCCTATGCATCAAGGTAATTGCATGATCATGAATGCAATTACCTGATTCATGACTTAGAGTTGGAAGTTATAGTATTTGCCTTAAAACTTTGGTGTTGTTATTTTTTTAGGGTTTCAATTGAGATATTTATTATTCATAAAAGTCTTAAATATATTCTCACTCAAAGAGAATTGAATTTAAGGTAGTGATGCTAATAGGAAAGATTATGACTTAGATATAAAATATTACATAAGTAAAGCCAATTTAGAGGTTGATGCTTTGAGTGGAGATTCAATTCTTACATCCATGCTTGCTTGAAAAACAAAGATAAAGTGTGAGATCAAATTTAGATGGGCAATGCAAACTTTAGTAGGCCTATTCATCTCACTATCCACGTTGATTGGATGGATGAATTGAAGTCACTACAATAAAAGGATCAAAGCTTTTGGCTAAATTGCTAATTATTGATTAATGAGACTTCAAATTTTTCTTTGAGATATAGAATATTGACTTATTGTGGTTTATGGTATGTTTCTTAATACCAAGAATTCAAGAATAATATGTTGAAAGAGGCTCATGATTATAACTTGGCGATAAACCTGGAAGAGACAAATATGTATAAGAACCTTAGACATCATTTTTGGTTGAGGTGGTTAAAGAAAGATAGAATACTATTGAATTCATTTAAATATCTAGTTCATTATGACAATGCTAATGCTATATGTCTCACTAAGAATCTAATCTTACTCTCTCAAGTAAAACACATTAACATATATCATTTTATTCATAAGCAAGTAGACCTAAAGGATGTATCCTTAATATTTGTTCCATATAGTGCACATCTAGATAATATTTTACTAAAACCAAAACCCTTGGATATCTTCACTTGGATTAGTATGGCCTTAAGAATTACCAACCCTTTTAATTAATTACAAAGAGAGGGAGAAGTGTATGCTATTATTGAGAAGGAGCTAAAATTTATGGAAAGGTTCTATATATTAGAGACTTAGATGTATTCATGTGTAACAATATCATATTTTCTTACAATATCACATTTTTGTACATGTTTGTAGCATGGTTTTGTCATCATCAAAAGAGAGAGAAAGAGAGAGAGTTGACTCTATGGCCACATGTAGAAGTTTGATAAAAAAATATATTTCAAACTTTAATAATGCTTTTCATTAGGATTACTTTCTTAGGGATATTAAGATATCAATGGAAAGAATTTACTATTCAGAATGGCCTATAAAGAATGACAAGACAATAGAACAATGGGATGATCAGATGGTGGGACAATAGGTTGATGAGATAATGTTACAGTGATTAGTCAATAACATGAACTCCAAAATGATTGCCTCTTTCACCTTCATTTCTCACATTGGTCTTAGAGCCTTTTGGACTTAAGGGTTACTTAACAATGATGGACTCAAGGGAAATGTCTTCATCAAATCATTCCATTCTAAAGGTTGTTAGAGAAAAAAATTTCATTTTCAACCATTAAAGTCAAACCCATTTCTTCATATAAAGGGAAGCTAAGAGGTCATGTTTAATGAGGTCAATACTCAAAAAATAGTAGCCCCATCAAGTTCATGTTAGCAAGAAAATTTATGAATATGGAATATTTGAGTTTTGAATTTATAAAGATTGGTTTCTTTAGGACTTTCTCAATGGGGCATCAAAATATTAGACATATTCTAATATTTTTTCTCTATAAGAGGATTACATAAAATGCTAGTTGGATCAGGTATGGTTTATTATTAGTTTTGTTATTAAGATTTTAAAAAGGACACATGAGTTTTAATTAAATTTTGAGCCAATATTGGTTCCCATCTAGATTTCTTTGGAACACTTATTGATTTATCTTTTTAATAAGTTGCTTCTATTTTCAATCATATTTTTTGTTGAATCTCCATTAAAAATTGGTGTAGTTACTATGAATCTCACATGGACTCATGTTGTAAGACTCTACATAAGAATTTACTTATCTAAGGAACTACCTATTAGAAACATAATTTTTAAAAAACAAGGTTATAATGTTGGTTTCTAACAAAACTTTCCTATGATAATCTTTCTAGCTATTATTTTAGATGCTACAAATTAGGACATTCTTAGTTGTAACTAAAAAAAGAGGATAAGAAAATTGAGGAAACTCAAGCTAAAAACATCATAAAGGAAGACCCAACCTATAGTTCTACAATAATTAGAAACTCAGTTGAAATCAAGGGAAGGCAACATGGAAACTAAAAAAGTATTAGAGGCACAAGATTTGCCAAAAAAATTGATAGTGCTATGATGTTCCTTTGAAAACTAAAAATTGATTGCAAGAGGAAGTAACTAAATATAATGATTTGGAAGCACAACTTAATGAGGAATAGGTCAAAGAACTTAAATTTGGCAATTGACTACATCAAAGTTTTTATGATTGTAGAATCTCAAGTAAGACCAAGGGGGACAAATTTGATAATGAGGTGGGTTTATCAGACTTAAAGGCTTATAATATGAATCATCTAATCTAGCAAATCACAACATTGTTTTGTCCCTCAAGTAGTTCAGTTTGAACTTGGAAAAAAGAGCTTCTAAGTTAGAAGTTTTATTAAAGGACTCTAAAGCATTTTTTATTTCATGATGGTGACCTCAAAAAATGATAAAAGAAAGAAGAAAAAAAATTCTATGGCAATCCATTCCATGGAATATGAGAAAGAGCTCACAAAATAATCAAATAGCAAAATCATCAATCCATTATGAATAGTATGTCTATTTTGAACATAAGAGGGGTGGTTGGAAAAGACTCTATTAACCATCTTAAATTATTATTAGATCAAATTAATTTAGTATTATTATCTTATTTGAACCCATGGCTAATAGCAAACTGATGGAACATTTCAAAAATAAGCTTCAGTCTGAACATTTTATCTATAACTTCAACAACAAAATATGGATGTTTTGGAATAAAAGCATTACATGCAAAATAATTGTAGTTGATGATCAATTTCTACATTGTTTTGCTAGAATGAATTTTGGTGTACCTAAATGGTATGTACCATTATTTATGCAAAAAGTTCTTACATTGAGAGAAGAACTTTGTTAAGGGAGCTTAAGAAACTTGCAGATTTTATCTATCTCTCTTGGCTCAAAAGTGAGGATTTTGACATCATTGCTTCACTAAAAGAATTTAAAGTTTATTCTAGTCCAAACTTATGTTCTATTAGAGAGTTCAATGACTACATTGGAAATCATGGCTTCAAGGAGCTTCCTTTCATAGGTAGCCCCTTCACTTGGCTAAGTGTTAGTAGAGGTGAGACTTAGAAGACATTGGACCAAGTTTTGGTGAATCTGGATTTGTGTTATCTTATGCCAAATGCAAGAGATAAGCATTTGACAAAGTTGAATACGATCATTTCCTAATTATGCTTTTCTTTCCTATGTCTTCCCAATCAGTTCTAAAACCATTCAAATTTCAAAGCAAGTTGATTAATGTTACACTCATTGTTTTTTCAAAAACCTTAAGTGCAACAAAACATTCAAATGCTCATAATATAAAATGCACATAACAGTAAATAACTATAAAATAATACTAACATTACAATAATCTAATGAAATGTTCATCCACAAATTAGATACACAAAACCAAATATCCAATAACCATCAACTACACAACCAAAATTTAATAAAAAAGCATAATAAGTAAATGCTAAAGTCAAATAAAAGAGAACATAAATAATCAACCACCAAGTTCAAATATAACAATCCCATATAGTCAAATGACCATCAATAATTTAATGAAAATCATTTAAATAACACCTTTGTTGCTACTAATGATGAAATGCAAGATGATATATCATCCAGCTATTGCATCAACTCTAATAGTCTAAAACTAGTTCATACCTAACTCTTTGCTCCTTGATTCTACAAAAATATAATAGGTGTAAGCTGGGAAGCTAAATAAGGAATCCTCAAATTATACTAAAAGAGTAATATGCAATAAATAAGAAATATGTATATAACAAATTTGTAAATCATATAAATAAATAGTATCAAATACTAATTCTTACAAGTATATCATTATCTACTACCTAAGTTAACACATAACCTAAAGTTGTGACTAACCAGATACTTAGTATCCTCTTATTAACTTAATATACTCTCCAATCCAAGAGAATCAAGATAAGACATGGTACTCCAATCACATCTTGTAATCTAGCATTCATCTAGATAATGTTAATGATATGGGCTAATCTTACGAGGTTCTAGGAGTCATCAATAATCGCATGTACTACTTACTATAATAATAACATATCTTTTGTTTCCTACAAGACTAAATGTGTTACTATTTTCTCCTGAGACTATTTATATAATGATTATCAACAAACCCTAGAAATTCTTACCACATGATCTAACACTCACAAAAGGTGGTTAGCACACACACAAGGCTATGAATGGCACTATGATGGAGGGTTAGATGTAGGTGCAGAGCATATAGTAGCATGTACATGAATTCTAGATGTTGGAATGAGATTTGCATAGCTGATGCATAGGGATATGATACCTTTTGCAACATGCACATATTTTTAGTGGAGTGCACAAATTTTCAGCTAAGTGCTCAAGCAATGCATGGAAAAGTTATAAGGTGTGCATTAATGATCAGGCAATGCACATGAATACTAGTAGTAAGTGCTAATGCTCAAGTAGAGTGCATGGATGCTCAGTGGCATGTGTACAAACTAGGCAATGGTGTAAGCATTCATGCATGGCTAACACTTACAAGCACATGATCAGACCTATGTAGAAGCTACAGTAGCCAAGAGCAAACAAGTGGAAATATTGAAGAGTGGAGGTACAATGTAATGCAATTGAAGTATGCACAATATTATGGATGGTCAATAAATTGAAAGAGATTAAGACAAGAATAGTAATACCAACCCAAATTTTGTGCATGGGAAAAGGAAGCTAGCAAGTTTCATCCACACTCAAGCCACAAAAAAACAAAAAAGGAGATAACTCAAACCTTCAAATTGTCTCTCATCATTTTAGATTTTGGACATATTTAAACATAGCCATCTACTAAAATCACCAACACCAACTAAAACCTACTCATACTTTCTCTTCAAAGTAAGGAAATACTAACACATACTTTTGGTAATTTAACCAACCACTAGTACTACTTTGCAACCATATAGACTCTCTAGATGCTCCATACATTTATGCATAGTTCTAATCATAATTTGTGATTAAATATTTACTCTTTGTTTGACCCAAATTAGCTCCACATTGGCTTTCATGCAGTACTAGATGTGATGAGATTCATATTATAATCTTATGATAAACACCTATGTAATTTAAAACTAAATAACATTTCCTCTTCATGCACCTCTTGATCTTTTTATTCATGTTAAATTGCTTATTATCATCCTTCATCATTCCAACCATGTTAAAAGAAACTCTACTCCACATAGTTGAAGTCTAGTTAGTCTTTAATAGTCTTTGATGGTTAGTTTTCTAGTTCTTCTTTTGTTAGGAAAGAATATTAATTGGTTGATCCTTCCCTCTTATAAGAGATTTGTAAGAAGAATTAGAATTAAGAATTAACTCAATGATAATGTTGTTTTCTTCTAAAATTTTTAACTGCAATGATAATTGTAACTATTGTCTTCAATCATGTGCATGTGTTAGTTTGCAAATCCACATATTGAATACTTCTATTATGTGGCAAGTCCTCTTTAGTGTTTGAAACTATGCTAATAGATATATCAAAGAGTAATTCAACAACATAAGCATCATTACTCTTCTCATGAGGTTGAACCTTCCTCATCCTCAACCTCTTCAATAGGAATGGTGGGAGATTCTTAAATTTATCATTTGCTTTCTATCCCAGTCTTTCGTGAACTACGTGAGTGGGCTGACTCAGAGACCTGGGTCGAATCCAGACATTTTTCATTGGAAATTGGCCTGTCGGGCTATGTTTCCCCAGTGCTACCCACTTATTTCTTAAGTTTGGAGGTTGTTTTTGATGTCATGTTTGAAAGCTTGCAATTTTCCATGCATTTCTTTTCTCCATTAATTTTTCATTTCAGCCAAGTTTTCCATTAATTTTAACAAGTTTTAAATTTTTTCCCTTCTTACTAGTCTATATGTTATTTGATTAGGAAATGAAAGAAAAAATATTTATTACTAGAATGATGTAGCAATGGAAATAAAGTTAACCACTTGTAACTTCATGATCATCTTAGTGGATAAAATAATACAATGCTATGTTTTGATACCAAAAGATGGAGAGGGATGTAAGGTCATTGGTTCCAAGATGATGTGTGAGTGGAACCAATAAAACTTGAGTTCAAAAATTGAAAGAAATAGATCTAGTATTATTCTTCTTAAAAATGCCTACTACTAGGGCTAGAGTGCATGCAAAGTTGGGCTGGTGCCCATAGAGAATGTGTATGCTTGTGCAAAGTTAGGTTGATAGGCTAGATTGTCATATGCATAAAAGATGGTTGGCACGTGCATGGAGGCTAGGGATTAGCATAGCATTAGTATGGCTAACATGCAAAGATGTAATGTCATGTGTAGCATGCAATCAAGTTCAATGGATCATGTACATTTTTGGTGGTATAGCTAGGTGTTAGAGCAACACTTCTAAAAGTTCTATAATGTACACTAATGCTTGGGTGGTGTGGGAATATGCTTGATGATGCATAAGGATTCTTAAGCAATGTTTGTTGATGCTTGGCAGTGTATTTAGATGCTAAGTGGTGTGCATAGAAATTAAGTAGTTGTGTATTAGGACATGTGCAACTAAAACAAATGGTTACACAATAGGCCCTATGTAAAAGCTACAATACCAAGAGTAGATGAGTGGAGATATTAAAGAGAAGATGTAGAATGTAGTGAAATTTAAGTGTGAATAATATTAAAATTGGTTAATAAATTAAAAAAGACTAAGGTAAGAAGAGTAACCCCCACTGAAGTGTTACACAATGGAAATGAAAGTCACCAAGCTTCACCCACACTCAAGCCACCAAGTAAAGAGCACAAAAGAGATAACTTAATCCATCAAATTGCTTCCTTTGATTTTATATTTTGGGCATATTTATATATTTTCTTCCATTATAATCACCAACACTCATTAAAACTCTATCATACATGCTTTTAAAAGTAAGAAATCACTAACACCTACTTTTGGTAAAATAACCAACACCACTTTACAACCAAATAGACTCTCTGATTACTCCATATATTTATGCATATTTTAGTCATACTTTTTTTATTAAATTTTTATTCTTGTTTGGTCTAAATTAGCTTTATATAAGCTTTCATGCATTGCTTCATGTGTTAAGCTTCATGTTATGGGCTTATGATAAACATTATTTATTCAATTTAAGACCAAATAACTTTTCCTCTTTATGCATCTTATGATTCTTATATCTGTGTTCTTACCCTACATCACTTGGTCATGGTACATGATTAGCTAGACCATATTAGGAGTTGTTTGATGCTATGAGGTGCTTGGCTGAGAGGAAAGTCATGCTCACTACATTAATCCTAGATGGAGAGGCTGTCACCTAGTGGCAAAATCAATGCCTAACTATGTTTGTGGATGCTCGAATAATGAGGTTCCTTGGAGAGAGTTTGAGGTCATGTTCAAAAGGTTTTATGTGCCAAAACTTACCAAGGTTCATATACAAAGGGAGCTAACTCATCTCAATTAGATGTAGATGACGATTGCTAATATTGGTTCTAGATTTACTTGGAACATATGCATCATAGCTTGTGCCATCAAAGGAGCACTGATATGAGTTGTTTTAAGAGGGACTCAGACCTTTTCTTTAGAAGTGCTTGCTAGCTTCTTGGTTTACGTGGTATCAAGAATTGGTAGATGTTTCCAACTCCCCAGAGCAAGTCGTGTCTCATGTTAATGCTTTCAAAGAGGCTATTTAGAAAATGAGGTATCTTAAGTCTTTGAGGAATAAGAAAATAACAAGTTTCATGGAAAAAGAAGACAAATGAGATCTAACTATGCTAATCAATCTATATATATATTCCAACATAGCTAGTAAATGAGTTCCAAATAGGTCATACTAGGAAGCAGATCCTAAGGTGCTAGTGATGTATCATTAGATAATGGAATAGATGTAATGAGAATGTTTTTTTTTGTAATCTAGAAGCTTGACCATAAGAGTGCCACTTATCCTGAGAGGAAGAAGATCATTTAAAGCATTAATCAAATAAGAGATGTTCCAAAAGGATAGCCATAGATCTATGCTCTTATGTAATAGGTTGGTAGAAAATGCTCTATATTTGATCACCAGTATGATTTTATTTTATGGAGTTACTTTTATTATCCTCTTTCATATAAAAGCATCACATTCCTTTACTTTTGAGCTTACTTAGGAGAGGAATGAGGGAAAAATAAAGGCCAGCTATTAACTCTACTAATGGTCAAGTTTCCTTTTAGTGAGGAGATTCTAATTGGGTATAGACTTTAAGGAGATATAGTTATTCTTGTCCTTGAGGTGATGCTTATATATGTGCATATAGTCTAGTTTGACATTATTGTAGGCATGGTTTGGATGAGCCATCATAGGATAGTAATAAATTTTTAAGAAAAGAAGGTTCATATTATAGTGCCAAACTTAATTAACTTGGTCTACTTTGGGGTCAACAATTACTTCTCATGATTTCAATGATCCAAGCTTTAGTTTTGGTTCAAAATGGTTGTTAAGTGTGGCTAGAGTTTGCAGTAAATATGCAATCTAAGGCCCTAAACCTATAAAATACTCTAAATATATAAGATTATCTAGACATTTTTCTAGATGATTTACTAAGTTTGTGATGGAGAGGCATCCCACACATCATATAGATATTCCACTTGAAGATGTACTAGTTCTATTCAAATTCAGAGCCATGCTAAGATTAACTCTATTTTTTTATTAATCTCCAATATATTATTATTAAGAAGTTGATTATAACCAACCCATATTTATCATTATAAAATATTTCAACTTATTTTAGATTTTGCTTAGTTCATCCAGTTATTTCTATCAACACTTTATTTTAAGTTGTTTGGAGATCAGTTGGTAGTTTTTCAAATGTTATTAGTTAAAAAAATTTGTTTAAACAATCTCGATAGTAGTCCTATGGCTTACGCAGTATAAAGGTTGGTCAATTTTGACTTAATTTAAGCTTTTGGAGCAAATTTTAACAATTCAACCAACCTATTGCTCTAAGTCACTTATCATGTCACACAAGTTGTGTTAACTTGCAAACCTTAACTAGCTTAACCTACCTACTAC
The DNA here is from genome assembly GCA_023846275.1 of Vanilla planifolia. Taxonomy (NCBI): domain Eukaryota; kingdom Viridiplantae; phylum Streptophyta; class Magnoliopsida; order Asparagales; family Orchidaceae; genus Vanilla; species Vanilla planifolia. The sequence continues at coordinate 14,371,366 of CM043867.1, read as the reverse complement.
TCTAGGCCACTTGCCATGTCATGTTACCTATGTCACCTTGTTAATCCACATTTACTTATCACTCTATTGTACCTCTAGGTTGCTTATTGTGTTAAGAAACCCATGCCAACCCATGAACCTGCATTAACTAGCAAACCTGTACTTACCTACAAACCCATGTTGAACCATGAACTAATACTGACCCATGAATTAGACACCAAAAGCATTGTTATGCCACTTCCACTTATGTTGCCCCAATCATACCATTAACAACATCACTACGAGCCACATAGCCACCACAAATATGAAAATCAACACAAGATGTTTAGAACTAGTTATTGCATTTAATTTTGTAGTTTTCCAAAAATATTTTTTAATAGAATTTAAAGTGTAGTTTTTTTTATTTTTGATGACTTTTAAAATTCATAGAATGTTCTATAGAATTCTAAAATATGGCCCTTAGTATTCCTAAATATCTTTTCATATTCTTAGGCTTAGCAATTTCATCATACAATAACTATATATCAAAGAATAGTTAGCTAAAAAAACTTGCATGATTTTAATATTTTTTAGTAAACAAGCATCTTTTAAGTTTATGCACTTGTTGCTAAGTTGCTATAAGTTGTGTGATTAAGAAAAACATTGTCTCAAGCTTGTTGTCACAACATTTCTAATATTTGTATGTTATCTTGGTATGAAATTTTGGTATTAGTTTTTTAAATTATTAATCTTCATAAAAAAATTGTTTTGAACCCAATAGTTTATGTAAGTTTAGAAGACAATATAGAATATTCAATTCACAGCTAGCACAACCTCCAAAGACCCTATATCATAACATGAAATTCTAGAACTAACTAATAGAATACAAGAGATGAGGACAACCATTGAAACATGCATAGATATGTCTGAACAATGTTGAGATAGTAGATCATACGAAACCCATAGATTAAGTAGGTCTTTGACAAATGACATAAAAGTGGAGCATTTAACATCTAAAAGTGAACCAAACCTATCAAAACATCGATTAAGGCATAGAGATACTCCAAGTGCCCATGATAGAAAGCGTGGAAGGGATGATGATCATTGAGTCAACATGAATAAAATTGAAGCCCCAACCTTTGATGGAAGTTTAGACCCTAGAGTTTATCAAACTTGGAAATGAGAATGGAGCATTATTTTGATTGATATAATCTTAGTGAGCATCGAAAGTACCAACTTATAAAAACTAGAGTCATATCACATAATAGGTTCTTTATTCACACATTGGAAAGGTGGTATCTTAATGATGATCAAGTATTAACTTGATCTTGGGAAGAACTCTAGATTCATTTATGAGCTAAATATGTATCCAAAGTTTATTTAAGTGAGCTTTTAGATAAATGGCAATGTCTATCTCAAGGTTCAATGACTATTGATGAATATAATTCTAAATTTGAGGATTATATTCTCGAGTGTGGTGTCCAAGAGTTGGATCAAGTAGTGTTATATTAATTTTGAGATGGACTCAAAAACTTTATTTAGGCTCAGCTATACCTAAGAAATGTTACTACTTTGGAGAAGGCAATAAAGTGGCTCATGATATGGAAAGATTTAGAAGATCGATTGTCAGTAGGAATGAAGTTCCTTTGCCCACTTTCCTCACCCTTAGAATCATACCACTACTTCCACCACTCCTACTACTTCTACTACACAAGCAACCCATGCTCTTTCAACCATAGTACTAACTTATTAAGACAAACACTAATCAAACCATCTACTAGTTCCAAAGTGGAGTTTTATCATTATCATAGAAGAAAAAATGTTGTAGCCTAATATCCTAAGAGAGCCCTACACATAAATGTAGAAGAACAATAAGAAGAAGAAAGTACTAAATTTCAAGAAGAGAAGATTATAAAGCTAGATAAGGAGGTTGAAGAAGAATTATAAGCACTAGGTGAAAACATTTACTATATTTAAGCACTAATAGCTATTATGAGATGTACTTTAACAACATCAAAATATCTAAAGATTGGTAACATACTAATATCTTTAATGCCTTCATCATAATTAAAATCAAACCCTATAAGATCATTATAAATAGTATAACTATTTCAACCCCATAAATAGAATGTTACCAAAAGGATGGGCTTAAGAGTCATAGACCATTCTCACCCATACATTATATATAAGACCAATAGAATCTCAATTTTCATACAAAGATGTTTTGTTTCTTTGAAGCTTGGTCAATATTTTGAGGAACTATATTGTGATGTTATCCTAATGCAAGTAGGTAGTCTTATTTTAAGAAGACCATGATTATACAATAGAGATGTTATCTTAAATAAAAAATCTAAAACTTATACTTTCATATATGAGAGAAAGAAGATTATGTTGTACCCTACACATCCCTCAAAGAAACTTCTAACTGAAATACTCCAAAGGAAAAAGATAAGGGAAAAGTGTTCGAAAACAAAGAGCAAAGCAAATGTAGCATAAAAATTACTCAATACTATTTCAGTAGTTGAGATTAAGAACAAAATAACTAATGGTGAAGTTAACCTATTTGTGGTAATTAAGGAAGCACTTATTAGTATACCCACCCCACCATTAATATTCTAACCTTTGTTGGAAGAATTTACCAATATATTTCTCAATGACATGCTAGACACACTCTCACCATTGAGAGATGTTTAGCAAGCTATAGTACTAGCTCCTAATGCCTCACTAGTGCATTTATTATATTACCCATTAAATCTATTTAATCTTACAAAACTTACTTGATAAGTAAATGATGTCATTTAAAAGAGATTTACTAGGAAAAGTATTAGTACATGTGTTGTCTCTACTCTATTGGCTCTAAAAATAATGAAACTTGGTGCATATGCATAAATAGTATGTCATTAACAAAATGATGATCAAATATAAGTGTCAAAGTCCTAAGCTTGATGATCTATTAGATTCTTACAATAATTTTATTAATCATACATAAGGTTAGAAGCTTTTTAATTTTTTTTTGAAATTGTCCTTAGAATCTTATTAATTTAATTCATTTACCACATGATTTTTATACTTTTAAGTTTATCGAGTCTTTTACTCATTATTAAATAAAACATATTATTAAAAAAATTAACTTAAATTATGAAATATATAAATGACTAGTAAATGCTCATAATAAATCTAAGGAATTTACTATAGTGACTATGTGATGATCCATTTTAGGCTTGAGAGATTTTTATCATGATCCATCAGGATGCCCATGGTATTAGTCTATTTAAAATTATAAAGAAAAAAGGTATCAAAGTATATGTTTTGGATTGACTCAAAAATTATGGAATCAATGCTACCTTTAACATTCCAGATCTTGTACCTTATAAGGAACCACACCTAATACATAGTCAACCTTTTCAGCCTTCATCATCATTATCAAGTGAGCTTATCCCACTAATATCTTTAGTCTCATCTAGTGTGTTGAGTGATCAAGTGGAGCAAATCTTCTATGATAAAATAGTGTTTACATAGTATCAAGTATGACAGATTTTTAATATCTTAAAGAGGATGTCCCAATTCCAATGTCACTTAGATCCCTAAATAAGAGCTTCACTACCTAAACCAACAAATGTTAGAATAGTATTAGATATTTTATCCTAACTCAATAGATTTGAACTCTTTTTCATCTAGGAAAAATGATGAATAACATCCCACACATCACACAAAGGTTCCACGTGGAGGTATACTAGTCTTATTCAACTTACAACCAAGCTAGGATTGACTCTTATACTTTTTATTAGTCTCCATTATCACTACCATTAGAGGATCACTCCTTTTAGTTGGATCATGTAGAATTTTTTAGGTACATTATCAATGATAAAGGAGTCTCAAAGTAAGAGTCATGCAATTACTTAGTAGTGAGGTTGACTATAAAGTTAAAAATCTATAATTTTATGGATCTTGTGGGTTACTATCATAATTTGATGCCAAAAATCTCTAGAATCATAACACCTTGGACTTATTTGATAAAGAAGGGTGTTATCTTTGGTTAGTCATATCAAAGTGAGCAGAGTTTTTGTGAGCTAAAGAATAACTTGAGTTTAGCTTCAGTATCAAATTTTCCAGAGCAAGGTAGACCTTACAAAGTTTTCTTTTATGAATCACACATTAGATTGGGTGCAGTTCTTATGCATAATGGTCAAGTAATAGCCTATGCATCTAAATAGTTACACGAGAGTGACACAACTACTCGATTCTTGACCTAGAGTTGGTAATTGTAGAGTTTTCTCTCAAGGTTTGCTGACACTATTTGTGTAAGGTGCAAGTAGAGCTTTTGTTGATCATAAAAGCCTAAAGTGCATTTTCACTCAAAAGGAGCGCAATATGAGGCAACAGTAATGGATGGAGCTTTTTAAGGACTATGATCTTGATAACAAGTACAGTGAAGGCAAGGAAAATGTAGTAGATGTTGCTTTTAGTAAGGGCACAACTTTCAAGTTTAAATTTATGGTTAGTAATAAAGGATTTAATGGCTCAACTTAGTGCACATTACATTCATGTCAATTGATGAATGAGTTGATGACACTTTAGCAAGAATACTGTAACCTATAGCGAAAGATTTTTAGACTTTAGCATGGTGAGTCCAAGGATTTCACCTTGAGAGATGATATCTTGACTTATTGAGGTAGGTAATGTAACCTACAACATTGGTAGTTCAGAGAGAGATAGCTAAGGGAGGTTCATGATAGCAAGTTAGCAATTCACCAATGAGAGACTAAAATGTTCAAGAATCTCAACAACTACTTTTGGTGGAGTGGTTTAAAAGAGGATGTGGTTCAATATATTTATAATTTCTTGGTTTTGCCAATGAGTGAGTAGAACTTCAAAATCCTACTAGTTTACTTTAAAATCTAGTAATACTAAGTGGAAGTAGGATGAGATCACTATGGATTTCATCTCAAGCTTATCAAGGATCAAAAATGGATATGATGTGATCTATGTGATTGTTGGTTCGTTGACCAAATTGACTCTCTTTTGTATTATTAAAAATACAATTTAGCTATCAAGTTATTAGAGTTGTATGTATAGTAGGTTATCTAACTATGTGGAGTACCTAGAGTAATTATTTCTAGAAAAGATACAAAGTTCACCTCACAATTCTAGAACCACTTACAACAGGCTCTAAGGATCACTCTCCAATTTAGTTTAGATTATCTTCACTAGAAGGATGGCCAATCAGAGAGGATGTTCCAAACCTTAGAGGACCTACTAAGACTTAGTGTGTAGGTCTACTTTATGGATTGGTTTCAGTAATTTTCACTAAGAGAGTTTGTCTACTATTTGTCAAGAATTTTTATGGTATCATATGAGTCATTATATGGATAACATTAAAAAATCTCCTTTGTTTTGGGTTAACGGTAAGCCTAATTAGATGTTTGGATCTCAAATCATTAAGAAGACTATAGAAGAGATTTACAAATTATGCAAGAGGTTACATGTGGTTTAATACTATCAAAAGAAATATTTTGAAGGTATGCACTAACCAAAAAGCTTTGATAAAGGAGATCAAGTCTTTTATAAGGTCAATCCAATACAGGGATTGTTCTAATTTGAAATAGCTTCAATGTTATGATTGAAGTATATCAGGTCATACTAGATTATGGAGATGTTTGGGGTAGTAACTTATCAACTTCTATTGCAAAAGGTTTTGTTAGGGATTCATGACATCTTATACATTTCTAATATGAAGAACTATGTCCATGATCCATCACATATTGTTCAATAGGAGCAAACATTGATCTAGCTATAGCCTAATGCCTTTTATCAGGAGCACCCAGTTCATATTTTGAATCATAATACTAGGTAGCTAAGGAATAGAAGCTTACCTATGGTTAGAGTGTTACAGAGTAATTATGTTGAATAAGACGCTACCTAAGAGGTGGAGAGGAAGGTAAATTATTAATGATCAATTTTGTTTCTAGATTTTAAGGACAAAAATCTTAATTGAGGTTAGGAGAATGTTACACTCCTTAGATTAGGTAGACCAGAGGAATTTTTGTAAACTGTAGGATGACCCAAGGTAAGTCTTGACTATTCACCATTTCATTCTAATGTAGACATGGAGCACTCACTATTCACATCTAATTCTTGTCATAACTTGGTGATCTATCTCAATGATTAGCCAAATATGTTCACTTATAATAAACTTGGCTCACTTGAATTAATACAATGTCACAACCAAAATCTCAAAAATTTTATGATTTTCAAATCAAGTACTTTTCAATTTAGTGTTGCATCATACCTTTTTGAGTGGATCAGGTCAATACAATAATTAAAATTACTCAAGTTCTTTGTTAGATCATAAGTATGATGTGGATCAAGCTACTATGACAATCATGATCCCCATTAGCACATTGCCACTCTACAATTCCTTAAACATCTTTTTAGGATGGATAATATCAAAGTGCATAATAACTTGTACTATGCTAACCATTGTTGAACTTTTCAAATTTTAAATAAAATGTATATCTAGTTTTTTGTAAAAAGAAATTGCCTTTAAATTATTTGCTTAAGTTAGTTTTGCATGTTAGATGTGCTAAAGCTAGAATTAAAGTAAACATTAAGTAGGATGCTTCTCTTCCAAATGGTTAAATCTCAATAAGGTTGGATTTTATGCTTAGTTTAGATGTAATCTCTCTTTTAAGAAAATTATAATCAACACCTATAATTTTATGAGTTGGATAGTTGTGATGAGTGGTTAGGATGAACTTTACAATTTTTTATTTCTTCCAAACCATGAGCTAAGGACACTAAATTTTTCACTGAGATGCCTAAAAGCCAAGAAGTGTGGGATAAACCAATAAAATTTATTTCTTCCCTTTGTCACCAAGAATTGAAGAAGTGTTTTAGGAAAACTTTTATTCTTATCCCTACTCAAGATCTCCTTTAGGAACTTAACTTTTACGAGGGTCAGCCATAAAAGGAGATAACAAATGGTTTTCCTTCAAAAAAAGAAAGAGATCTATGTCATGAGAAAGCTAGGGAGAACAAAAGAGCCAAGAGCTTACAAAGAAAAAGAAGGAAGAACAACCCTTGGTGAAGTCCATGACTCAGATCCATGTAAGATGAACTTCAAGATTGTGCACTCAAATTAGGTACTTTGATAAGTTTAAAACATAGTATTTTGATATTATTGGCATATTTTAATTCTAGGTTTTATTAAGAAAACTATTGTAATCAAGGAAAACCTAATTCTATCAAGTGATGATATGAACTTATGTTTTGTTATGATTTAATTCATATACTAATAAGATATTACTACCATATTAATACAAAACTAATTTCAAAATCTATGCTTAGATGATGTTATCATGCAATTATCTCATAATAATTGAATTGTGTGTTGAATATTGCAATTAAGAAAAGGCTTGGTCATAATGCTTGGTCAAGAACCTTAGAAGAGCCAATGGATTGAAGAATGACCATAGATGTCTTTTAAGACATGTGGTTCTCTTAAGTTTTGAGGCTTGGGGTCTCATGTTTTTGCCTTAAAAGGAAGTTAAAGTTAGGTAAGTTCTTGAGTAGACTTACCAAGGTGATGGAGGGTCTCAATTATGATGAGGGCTTTGCCTAGAAATAGATCTAGGTTAAGTAAAAAGGCTTCAGCATCCTTAAATCTAGGTCTAAGGGGAGGCTAAGGCTCTTTGGTAACCATAAGATTTAAATTCTAAGGTTGGATAAGATCATAGACACCCTTGAATGAGAGGTTTAGAGTGAAGAGGCTCTTGGGTAATCCATAAAAGAGAGATAGTGAGAGTCTTGGATTTGTGCTTATAAAGATGCTTAAGATTTGGTTGTGGAATGTCTAAATCCTAGAGAAAGATTTTAGGTTAAGGTCAAAAACTAGAGCACATGAAGTGTCATTGAACCTTAAAGATACCTTAAAGGAGCCCTTAGATTAGAGGGACCCTTAGGTTAGACCATAGATGAAGGTTATGGTTAAGAGAGGGACTCGAGTATGGCCTTAGAAGAGGTGTTTAAGGATTTGTGAAGGAGCTGATTGACTTTCATATGTATTGACTAAATCATAGCAATAACTTAAGATTCAAGATAAGACCATGAGTTCGCCCTTTAAGAGTCTTAGGGCATAAGTTGGAAACCCTAGTTAATAATCTAGGTTCAAGAGTGGCTTAAGAGAGACATTGAGGAGGGTCTAGTAGCTCAAGCTAGCCTTGTGAGAATGAAAAAGTAACAAGCCAAACTCATATGAGCCCAAGTTTTAAAAGGAATGGCTTATATTGAAGCTTGAGGAGGAGAAATCGAGGTTAAAATTATCACCAAAGAAAGAGTTAGGTTTTTACCTAAAGCTTACATTTTAAAGCTAGGTTTTTTGGGCTTTGAGTGAAAGCTCAACTGAAAGCCTAGATAAGGAAAAAGAAATTGACTGAGGAGTCTAGATATATGCTAGAGTTAAGGGTTAGTCGTATATGAGGAATCTAGGTAATTATAGTAAGTCCATATAAGCTAATTTATGGTTTTAAAAAGAACCCAAGATAACCATAAGTAAGCTAATTAAAGACTTTATGGAAACTAAGGATAACCCCAAAATAAGTTGATAAGTAAGGCTAACCCTAGGTTAGATCCAAAATAGGTTGATTTAAATATAAGCTTAGTTTAGGTTAAGTTACATAAGCCATACTAGATTCAAGAAAAGGCATAAGATGCTTTTGGATTGGACCTAGTGGAAAAAAGGGGTTGCCTAGTGTGGTACCAAAAATATTAGAGTAAGATAGCATATTTAATAGCAATCTTACAATAATAATATAAATAATTTAAATAAGAGAATTTTAATGGGCTTTATGCATGACTCCTAGCATTAGGGAGCACAGGATTATGATGTAGTAGACTACAAATTATAAACTCTCATATGCTAGAGAGAATCTAATTGCTTATATATGAACTCCATATGGACTATGGAATATTGTATTAGATTATGGGCTCCTAGTTATGATTAACTAATAAATTCTTTTTGGGGACTCTCACAAGGCCATGGATGTACCAAATTATGTAATTGAGCTCTTCAAATTATTGCATGTCAAATTACATGATTAGACTCTAAGGTATGGTTGAGTGTATCTTTCTTATTAAAGACACTTGTAAGACTATTGAAGGTACTAGCTTATTTAATTGGATTCCCCATATTATGGAGTGCTAGATTACATCATTAGACTTCTTAGTATGGATGTGTATCATTTGCTTATTGAGTACTCCCATAAGACCATGGATATGCCATACTACATGGTTGGACTTCCCAGATAATGGAGCACTAGAACAAGTGATTAGCTTCCTAAGTGTTGAGGAGTATCAAATCTTAAGCCATTACTCCCAATGACATGAAAGGAATTCCATATCTATGGTTGGACATTAGTTAACAAAGCTAACTATATTATAGAATCATGCAAGTATAGGGAATTAAAGGAGTCTTATTAGTTATTGATAAGTTAGGATTCACACAATTATGCCAAGAGGCAAATGATCTATGTAACTTCACTATGGTAGTATTCTAGGATATTTATTGTCTTAGTTTGGTTGGTTGAGACCTATAAAATTTTAGTTTATATATGTTGCTTACTTATAATTTATTTTATGTCAATTAGTTTTATACATGTTACTCTACTAATTTGTATAGCATATACCCTTGGGATTCCTTATTAAACTTCTTGAATCACCTATTCCATTACACTTAGGTCCAAGGAGTTAAGTGCTTGCATTTGGAGTTAGTGTTGGGGTGGTAAAGTCGATGCAGATCAATAGTATTGGTATTTAGCATTCTAGTTCATGATGTCCTAGCCTATAGTAGTCATGTTTTTACTTATAGAAGTGACATGTGTTTATTGATTATCATGGTTATATTAGGTGCTTATTGTTCTTTATTGTTCATTTAATGCACATTTTTATATTGGTTTTATACGTCATATGTTAGCAATGTGGATTGCATGTGGATTACATGATAGGTTGTTAGCAGGTTTGCATAAAAGTATCATGTGCCCATCAATATATGTTGGTAGGCTACCTTAGCCCAAGGTGAACCTATCTCTCAATTAGATGAGTGACCAATTGTTAGAGAAATAGGATTCATACCGAGTGACATACCACAAATGTGTTGTTATATTAGGGGATTGACTCCTAGTTGAAACATTATGCATGGGGAGCAAAAGTAGCTTCACTGAGTATGTCAAATGGTGTATAGGTTGTGTTGCACTTGAGGATTTTATAAATAAAAAAAAGAAAAGCTAGTTTGATAAAATATTGGATATGACAGTAAGGTATGAATTATAGTTGATTAAATTATTTAAGGCATAATTATGCACAAAGATTGGATCTTTTAAAAACAATGTTTTAGTGACAATTGATCAACTTTTGTGTTTTTTTTTTTGTTTCTTTGATTATTTGAGATATGATGAACATGTTTGTTTGTTACAAAATAGTTTTATGGCCTTTGATTTATAAGGAAGGCATTGTCATGAAATTATGACTAAAGGCATAACTATGCAAATGAATTGGGTGTTTTAAAAATAATGCTTTAGTCACCAACATTTACTTTTGCATTGATTTGTTTTCTATTATTTGAGAAATGATGAGCATGTTTTGTTTGCCAAGTGATGTTTGACAATAACACAAAACCATAAACATTACTTTTTTGTGGATGATTCTAATGCATTTCAAGTTACTTTTGTTTAGAAAGAACACAACATGGCATATTGTAGTTGTCAGGGCCCCACCTAAATAAACATGAAACTAAGCATAAAATAAAGCTTAAAACAACCAAGGTGGAGATTTAATAGTGAGATTAAAACCAATAACCACAAATCATAACCTAAACAATATAGTATGATCCAAATATTCTTAAGCTAATAGAAAGTTCAATATTTACTTAACCAGATTTAGTATCCTTACAAAAATAATGTAAATCAAACACACAAAATCCAAAATGTAGATGCAACAAAATCATACTTCATACAAAATATCTACTTACTATTTATAGATGCTTTATCTATGATATAAGAGATAATAATCCCAATAAAATAAAGTATAGTAACTAATACAAGAAATACCAAAACAAACCATAGCTCTATAATATAAATTAATAACCATAACATGCTAGATAAAAAACAAAGATATCAAATAAAACCATGAACATGCTTTTAATGTAATTTTAGTTTTTTCATGTTTTATTTAAACATAGGACTAATTTCCCCTTGATAGTTATCCTCTTGATCTAATCATAAATATTCATTGAACTTAATCAACAAAACACCAAAATAATAGGCCAACCTTGCTAACCACCCTAAATAGAGTATTAGTGCTAAAATGGGTGGCCAAAGTTTATATTAAAACTAGTTAAAGTGGATCATACATGATGTTAGATACAATAATATGATAGAGCTTAGGTGGGAGGGGGCCCATACCCATATAAAAGCATAAAAGATATAAACTGTAGCAATCTAGTTAGTCACAGGGTTAGCCTCTCAAAGCATATGTAATCTTAATCTCTCTAAAATAACTAATGTTTATCTTGGCACACCAAAACGATCATCCCATTCAACATATATGGCCCCTACCTCCCTAAAGGATAGATATCCTAAGAGGAATCAAACTTAATCCAAATCCCCAATGAGTGTGATAGCTAAAAAATTGTGTTAGAGATGGCAACAAGAATGGTTTGCTCCTCCATAACCCTAATAATGGCATAGAAATAAGTCTTTCTATCTATTAGAAGTGGATACCTATAGTGATCCCTGATCAAGAAACTAATGTTAACTCTATCATCACTCTAGATCATTGCATCATAATTGAACTTAATCCATTTAGGGAATGAAGAAACCAAAATGTGGGCAACATGGGGGGTTAAATGCCTCATATAGTCTTAGTGGACCCACTATAGAGACAATCAATGAGCTAAATAATTGAATAATAAAGATCATCATTAAAGAACTCGACATCAATTCAATGATTATAATTCTTTCATATATGGTACAAAGTAAATGTTGCAATAAATACCTAGTGAAAACTAGAAGAGAACCTATAAGTGTGCTTCATTCACTTCAACGGCTCTACTAATGTAGAGAATATAGTCACATCACCATCTAAATGAAATAAGTGCTCCCAAATCTGATGAACCACCTAACATGTCCATAAGCTATGCTCAAATTTCTTAACATATAAGTGGCACCTGGATAATCTGATGAGAGACCCATCCATTGAGTAGTCAACCATACCTAAGTAGGAATAATGTCATGACACATGCTCTTCAGATAAAGGCCCAAACCATTCGTTTAACCTTGAGCTTCCATGCTTATGCCACCACCATCTACCTCATCTTGCCATCATCTATGCAATTATGATGCAACTTTGAAGTGAAAGTGCTAATACTCTCAAAAGAGTGCCAAACCAAAATGTCTCCTCTTCCAAGGAGGGCATGAGGTGAAAGAACAATATGCTCCACCAATAAGGGGCTGAAGCATTGAGATAGTCAATTCCCTACTAGAATCCAAAATATCTATTGAGTACTCTAAAATAAAGATGTCCATGATGATCACAATACTAAAAAATAAAAGTCTTTAATAACTCTAATAAAAGAAACCTATGACGCCATTATTACATAGGCTCAATTAATCCATAGGGATAGAATAGCTAAGTGAATCTCATCATCTATTATGGAAGCAATAAGAAAAGTAGTTTAATTAGTAGAAATAGTAGCCTTAAGAGAGGGTGGTACTTAAGGGAAGACTAAAGGAGTAACTTCAATCCACCTATAGGTAAAAGACTCCAGTAAGGCATTCTACATATTCATAATCATCATAATGGCCTTCCTCAATTAAGAGAGAGACAACGTAGTTATCTTATTAATTCCTCTTGGTAGTAGTAAAGAAGAAAGAGGTATTATGTCACCCATAGTGGCCCACTACTACTTGGTTCTCTATCACCACCAATAATCAAGTCTAGCAAGTGCATTATGATAGTCCATAATAAGTCTACAAAGACGCTTTTGCTTCTCTTCATCCAAACCATTAAAAAGTTGTTACTTTGAAGCATAGCAATTTCTTATTAAGGTTTCTTAGGGGGGCTAAATGCTACGAAAGGTAGCTCTACTTCATCTAGATAATGCTTTGAGTACACAATGAAATTTAGCGTCACATAACAAGAGGAGACCCACAAGTGCTCCTTATCCTACTCCCAGCTAAAATGTTCTTAAGCTTAAGATAATCAAGCTAATGATCCTCAAACTACATGCACCACCTAGCAAATTCAAAATGCTAAAAGTGAATCACTTAGAGTAATGATCAAATGCTTTCTTGGTAAGGTGAGCGACAGAAGTGCTTGGTATGGTTTGAAGGTTTGTAGAGTTGATGAAAAGACTATCAAGATGCTCATGAATCTAAGCACCATCCTCTATATTATTGCACTAGGCATAAGTATTCTTAATGAAATCCAAGTCACAAAAATCAATAGTAATAATAAACTAGTGGAGTCCTATTAAGCTATTAAAAATCAAAAGTACTTACCCTAATTATTTTCCTCTTAAGCCATGGACACATTGAAATCACCCACAATCACAATAAGAAAGCCCCTATCATGAACATCCTATATGGAACCCTGGGAATTGTAATCTTTGGCAATGTAAACCACACAAAAATGACATAAGGTACCATCAAGCATAGTGATCTATAGAATAATCACCTACTTGATTTGTCAAAGAACAAAAGACCTATAAATTGTTCCTCCCAAGGATGATAATCCCACCAAACTAACTAAAAGCATGCTTTATAGCATAATCCTAATCAAAACCCAAACATTAATTGACATTATGTCTAGAGAAGGCCTTAACTTGAGTTTTAAGTAAAATAACATGAAACACCCCATGATGCTTAACAATCTTATAGAGATTACTTACATGATGAGGAAGAACTAATCCTTCTAATGTTTCATAAAAAGGTAGCAGTCAACTTGGACAAATAGTTAGAGAAACTGCATCACCCCCTAACTAGGGACTTCCTATGTCTACATCTAACTAGAATGTCTGACAAGGACCAAATTAGTTTAACTCATTCAAAACATTGGATCTCAATTGACTATTAAGAGTAGTAGAGTTCCCAATTTTAACCTCCATGGAGCTAATCAATTCCAGAGGATGTAATAATGAAAGAGTATAAACTATTGTAATTGATCTAAGTTGTTCCATAGCTATAAAATGAGCTTCCATAGTAGCAATCACATGGAGCTACTTACAGCCAAAAGAGATAGGTAGAATATTAGCCACGAGAAAGATAGACATTATAAGTTTAGCAATGGGCACTGTATGGTCGAAATCCTTTACCTCAAAAACATATTGTCTAGATCATGTAGGTAGATTGTATATTGTATGGAGTAGCAACCTGAAGCTAAGCCATAAAAAGCTTTAATACCTCATTAATTTTATGTTTTGGCAAGGTAGTAAGATACTCTATTATAACTAATTGGGAGCCATGTCCATTGCATCACTGGAGCCTAAGGGGAACTATCATCCATGGCTCTAAACCCATCAAATCTACCACAAGAACACCATCCATATTACTCAATTATAACAGTTAATATGCTAAAATACTAGACTACTAACAACTCCCTTCTTGTAAGCTCTAGTTTGGTGGCCTAGTTTTCTATAGCCAATACATATTATTGGGAGGCCCTCATACTAAAATTCCAAAAAGTCAAGCTCTATGGGCCCTCCAACCTAATATCAAAAATTAAAAGGGAAAGATAGATACAAGTGAAGGCATATCCAAGCATAAGTTGATCTGGTCAGGCTGTTAATCCAGTTATTGATCCTAAAAAAGTAGCTATATGAACTAGGTTCTCTAAATCCCAATACAAAAAAGAGAGCTGAGATGGCCTAATCTATATTAGCATACACATGATAGTTAAAGGGTATGGATCAAAGTCAGGTGACCACAAATCCAAGCCATGGATCGATCCCCCTATTGTCTAAGGCCCATCATGTCACATAGCATCACTATCTACAATGTTATCAAAGTGAAGGAATAATCAAAGCCTATTAATGTAAGACCTGTCTTTTAGAACAAGATGTGTAACACTAAAATGAGTATGCTAAGGACAAAACTAGGTGTAAAGCTGCCTCTAAGAAGCTTAGGACCTTCTCCAAGTCTACCACTAAAAGCATCTTGAAAGCCTTTAGGAGCATAAGTACCCATAACCATTATAGCAGCTACTTGGGGTGGAGCTTCCACACTAAGTAGAGAAACCATGTGAAAACTTCTCAAAAAAATAAGAGTTAAAGACTAAATTCTCTTTGAAGTAATACTTCAAACATATTGTGAGCATGAAGAAGAAGTTGGGTTGTAAGAGCTATCTGAGCAAGCATTCAATGGATCAATGTTTGTACAACAATCCACATTACTTTTTGGTGAAGCAACAAAAATAACATAAGGTTTTGAAGGACCCCATTAGTAAAGGAACCTTCAAAATCCTAGTAGTAGGACCTCCCTGTTCTATCAACTGTGCAAATGTCTTGACCTTATGCCTTTTTTAGTGGTCAAGACAAGAGCAAAGATCATCTGCTAACTAAAACCACGTTGAAGCAATGAGACATTTGTGACTAGTATACCTGATAAAGACAAAGCAACCAAAGGCTTACATTTAGATCTTGACATAACCTGCCAATGAAAAATAAAGGCAACAATACATATAGTAGTGATGAGAGCTTCATTGCTACCTACAAAGTCCTCTCAAGTCTTTTTATGATAAGTGCCATTACCTTCTTTAGAATGTGGCTCATCAACAAAGGGAGAGGAGAGACCAAACAATGAAGGAGAAGGATAGAGCCCTCTATGAAGAGAGCAAGAACAATGACCAATAGTGATCAATGAGCAGTCAAAGAGAGAAGGTAGACATAGAGAGAGAGATAGAAAGAATAGGGACAAGAGAGATATATTATTAATGATAATGAAAATATGTATATATGATAACCTTGCTTGGGAATCTTACCCAAATCATGAGGTCATATCACCCATAAAAAGGTAACCTCATTCTAAAGATAATATCACAAGGAAATGTTATGTTTACTTTTCTTACATATATCATAAGATATTGATGTAGAATGATATGTCAAAATCTATTTTTAACTCATAGGCAATTTAAAAGTACTAATATTTAACCAATATATCCATACAAGGGTATACTCAAAGTTGTTATAAGTTTAGAATAAAAAAATCCTATAATCACTAGGAAAATAACAATTTTCTCAAAAATCAAGGACTTATATTAATTTTTTATATAATGGATCTCAATCCAAAAGACAAAGTTTTAACAACCCACATCCAAAATACTCATGTTGGTGATAGAGAGGCAAAATACATGCAAAAATGTTCTTAGAATGCCAAACAAGAAATCACATAGTCACATGCACAAATGAGAAAGTTAGATGTGACAATTAAATTTTTTAAAAGTTGAAAAAAGTGATTGAGAACTTTCATGGTGATTTGATGCTCATGTAAAGGCTAGATAATAGGTTAGGATCTCCACTTTTGAGCACTCGCTCTTCGTCCAAAGGCACTTCCAAAATCAAACTGTAGAATTGATCGCACATAACATTTTTGTATAAAACAAGCTAACAATAGCACTTCATTACTTCATTTTAAAATTATCTTTTATACAATATGACAAGCATCCCTATTTATAAAGATCTCAAGGGTGCAATAGTCATTTGTTAATATAAAAATATAAAAGAATATTTGGAAATGATAAGTGACATATTTTGAAATTCTAAATGACATTTAAGAATTCCAAAAGTTATCACAAATCACAAAAAAAATTTAAATTTTACCAAAAAATTTCCTTGAAAAGTCATTGAATTAATTAAAATATGTAGTTCCCAAATAGTCTTATACATTTCAATTGGTAGTTTGACAAGTGACAATGCGATGAGAAGCGCGATCCATGCAGCACGGCAAAGAGGAGTAAGATGTCTCAGGTCTGGTTTTCAAGTCAATGGAGGTCAAAGCGAATCAAAGCAGATTGATGGGTCAACACATGTTGAAAGGTCAGGCGCATTCATGGATCTAGATGACATGGGATGCTGGGTAGGCATGGGTCAAGCAAATCAATGAGTTTAAAGTGTCAGTGTAAGTTAAGCGAGTCGCTTCAGTTTGTACGAACTAAAGCAATGACTAATAATAGCTTAAAACTTAATTTTAAGCATTATTGAAGTCATTTTCAACCAAATTTTGCACTGATATAATTATGAGAATATCGAAGGGATATCTTGTACTAAATTTAAAATTAGAAATATTCAAAAAACTATTAATTGATCTTCAAATGACCTAAACTAAAGTGTGTATGCAAATAACTTAACGAACAAACAAAATATAATTTAAAATATGTAATAAACAATGGTCATATATAATTGACCCCTACAATGACAATAATAATGATGACTAATAAGAAGCACAAGAATCAATCTTGTCATGACTCTTAGTGTAAATAAGACTAGTATGTCTCCAACTAGAACCTCTACATGACGTTCTGGATGCTAAAGTATTAGATATATATATCCAAATCATTTTGAATCATGTATAGCTAATATATAGATATTTTTCACATTTTATAATCCATCTTATGTCTTTTTAATGTAATAGCAAAATCAATGCAACCAATACTAATAAACGTATCATGCTATTAAAGTAAGAATGCCAAAATAAATTTAAAATCTTTATAAAATAATAATAATACATTGTATCATTGATTATTAAATTTATCTACCTAAATCTCAAAGAAAAATATCTTTCCTAGCCTCTAGTCTTCTTTGATTTCGTATAATGAAATGTATACATATGGTTATTAAATAATTATCTAATATGTTTTTTAATTAAGCACACTCAATTCAATGCTAATTATTCATTATACCATTAATAATTATCTTTATAAGCTTTTCCAGATATTGTTTTTCTATCTTAACTTTTTCTTTATTCTTTTATTTTTTCATATTTTTATATTTTATTATATTATTATTTTATCAAGATGTTATCTTATTTTATTTATTTATTTATTTTATTCATTTTCTCAATTTTGTCTCTCCATCTAAACTATAACAAATTGGCTAGTTCAATTTCTAAATCATCGATAAAGAAACCCCCACTTGTGTGCATTGAATTACTGACCAGCTATTATGGGTCCCATATGCACATGCACTCAATTTAACCTCGTGATTTAAATACCTAACATGGTCTATTTCCCAAGTTGATTTAAAACTAAACTAATCACCCCTCAATCTCTCTCTCCAACTTCCTCTAGCATAATTATCACCTTCCTCCTCTTTCTATGATGAACTTGAACACACACACACAGATAGATATATATATATATATATATATATATATAGATATATATGTGTGTGTGTGTATATTTATATATATGTATGTTTGTGTGTGTGTGTATATATACATACAAACATACATACATATAAATACAAACACACATACACATACACACATATACGCATGCACACACACACACAAATATATATATATATATATATATATATATCAACATCATATTTGTATAAAACTTTTGAAATTTTTTAATTCACAAATCTATCTTCTACAAGGTTTATTATAACAGTACCAAAATTTATGAAATGATAATCATGTCCTACCAAAATTCCAAAATTACAAATATACTTTATTTTGAAATTCTAAAATTATATGTAGATCTCAATTCTTTAAAAATTCATAAGAAATTATTTACTCATCTAAAAATTATAAATTTAATATCATTAGATTCATCTTTAAGAGTTCTTCTCATTAATAAAACTCAAATAATATTTTTTGATTAATTTATAAATTATGATGCTTTCTAAAATTTTACTAATATTTTTATGTATCAATATAATATTTCAAGAATTTGACTTTACCACATCAAAACATGAATTATTGTAATTCATTGGCCAATTTATCGCATTAAATTTCATAAAAACAAGGGCTATTATAGTAGTTGTTAACAAGGAATTCGAGCATATTTGGCTTAACCAAAGTGTGATACAAATATGCTAAACTACATGAGAATCATGTTGCAATAACTACATAATAAGAACCAATATGAAGAAGAGATAAGGACTATTATGAACAAGGAAGTCACAAATACATGAGCATGGTAACATATCATAATCATCACTGGTTGATCAAAATCACCAAGGCATGGAGAAGAAAAACAAACTTATTTACATGTTTTCTTCAATGCCTTTGAAGGTTTCAAAATGAAGTGTATTGTGTTTTATTTGTTGTTATAGAGCATAAATTAAACTTTTTTTCTTAGAAAAACAAATAGCAACTTTGAGTCTCTTAGACTATTGGATTACTGCTCTTAAATAAGAAAGGCCTTATTACTAGCCATGTTGGCCTCATAATGCATGTGCTATTGCTCAAAAAGAACCAATGGACCCTAATTTCAAAGCCACTAAAATATTTTCAAGAATACCTCAGATTTGAAATTAAACACAAAAATGGCTTAACACATATTAACTTATGTTAGCAACCAAATACAATTTTTCTCTTAACCAATGCTCACCAAGTTATATTATTCTCATATTATTGTATTGTTAACCCATAGCCATAGTATTTTTAATGATAACAAATCTTAAGTATTTTTAATGAATTTGTTTAAGTGAATTTTCATATTTTAGATAGTTAATGCTCATGTTTGTGAGAGAACTCAAACAAGAAGATGATCAAATGTCAAATCTCATACAAATCATTTTAGCTTGAGTGACAAATCACAAAGAGATATAATTTGAATTTAATTTTAAATATTTCATTTTTATTTTGATTAGAATATTAAGTTTGATAAAAAAAATTATTTTTATAATATACAAAAATTAGATTTTACTTAAATGAATCATCTTAGAAAAACCTTAGAACTAAATGTTGATCATCTCGTCTTAACTATCTTAATAATCATTTCGTTTTGACAATATTTTTGAAATTCTTCTTTTATAAACTTTTGAAAAAAATATATTATAATTAATTATTAAATATCATAATAATAAAAATGCAAAAAAAAAGTTGTCCTTTACTACCATTAGGATAAAGCATGCATCACTTCCATTAAGATAAAGCATGCATCTAAAGTCAAGCAAAAAAACTTGATTTGCTATAGTTATTGGGTAAGGAGAAATCAATAGTACATGTATGTCTTATGTCAACTGGATATGGACATAACTCTCAAATTCAAAAATTAAATATCACAATAATAAAAAAAAACTCATCTTTCACCACTATTACAATAAAGCATGCATCTCGAGTCAAGAAATTGAACTCGATTCATTATATTTATTAAGGAGAAATCTGTTGTATTGTTGATCCCTGATCAAGATATTTTATTTGATGATAAAAAATTTTAAGTATTTATAATTAATTTATTTTAGTAAATTTTTATATTTTAGGTATATAATGCTTGTATTTGTGACAGAACTAAAAGAAGATGATAAGCAAATATCAAATTCTATGAAGATCATCTTGGTTACAGTGGCAAACTATCAAATGATACATTTTAAATTTAATTTTAGGTATTTGAATTTTACTTTAATTAATATGTTATACTTGATTAAAATATTTATTATAAGAAATATAAATTAAATTAAAATTAATCATCTTAAAAAATTTAGGTTTCTAGTATGTTTGATCTATCTTATCTTGTTCATATCTTTAAAAATCTTAACTAAACTATTACGAAAAATTGTTATAGTAATACTAATTAATTAGTAAAAATTTTAACAATAAAAAAAACATAACCCACTCGATAGAAAAAAATACTCCTGAATCGATTTGGTAAAGTAAACAACTCACATCCATAAATCATCCCCACAATTGTATTAATCAGTGTCAGATCAGGTTATCATCCTACTTTCATAAATCAAATATAATAAATCTCTGGCTACACGGGTAATGACTTCTTGAGTAGACCAAGGACAACCAACCCCAAATACATGTTGCTTATAAGATGCAAGAAAAGTATAATATAAAGAAATATAAATCACAAATGTATCGTGTGGGACTAAACTAAGGTTTGTTTTTGCATGGCTAGCTTCCAAGTTGTGAAAGTAAATGGAGCCATCCAATCACACAATTTTGTGATCGAATAATCCTAATCTTATTTGCCTTTATATAATATCTAATTATAACATCTGCTCGATCACACCATTTTGCGGTCACACAATCCTTATTTATTCTACATGTAGGATAAAAATTTAGTTGTTCAATTAGGATTTAGATTTAATGGTCCTCATCAAATCATTTTTCTAAATAGCACAAATTTATTTTCATCCACACGAGTGCACAATTTTTGCAATGAATGGTTGTAGATCGTTTTGATCCAACAGTTTCTACGTAACAACTCTATTAATCATTATTTTTAAACATTAGATTTTTAATTAAATAATAATAATTTTAAATTAAGATATCTAATTTAGCGATAGAAGAGTAATGACTCTTTGGTATGTTTGGTAAGTACTTTTAGCCATTAGAATATGTCTATAAATAGAAGAAACATTGCACAAATTTGGATGGTGAATATTTATGCAATCTAAAAAAAGTTTCAAGCCACAACATTTAATTCATTAGCAATCCATTCTCATCATCACTTCCATACACTATTGCACCCTATTTGGCCATCTAGTCATCAAACTTCTAAAATTCTATTTTCTTCTCAAAACAACTAAATAATAACTTTTCTCTACTCTTAATTGATTTAATTAAAATACTTGAGTCTCGTTAATCAATTCATCAAGAATAAGATTTTATTCATATTAATTTTTGTTTTATGTCACCAAATATTTTTCATCTATTGTCATTTTATTGTAAGGTCATTTTAGCATGTCTTGCTTATTTTGTTGTAAGATTATTTATTTCTTTGTTGTGAGGCTTTAGTGTACCTATTTTTAGTAAATAGTTTATATTGAGTATTTGTTTTTGCTAAGGGTTGATGTAGCCTTGTTTTGAAATTGAACCACCTAAAAATCTTTGGTATATATTTTTAATTTTTGTTTATTTCATTATTTCATATTTTTTATAAAAAATTTAATTATTAAAATAAAATTAACATGTTTTAAATTAAAATTAAAATTTACATAAAATCACATTTATATATTTGTTAAATCTTATTTTAAAATATTTTTAAATTATTTCTTTAATTTGTGAGAAATTAAAATTTTTATTCCTAGTAATTCATCCCCTTCTTCTAAACCATACTCCATTAGTATCAGAGCAAGGTTTCTTTCTTTTAAGAATAAATTCTCTGAGAGATCCATGACTTAAGTTAATGCTTTACTAAGTTTGGGTGAAGGTGTATCTTCTAGTAAACCACCATTATTTTGTGATAAGTATTATCTCTATTGAAAGATTAATTTGGTTAGTTATTTAAAATCAGTTGATAAAAAATATAAAGACTAATACAAACTCCTTTTAATTTTTCCACAAAGAAAAACTTATAAGATATTTTTATAGCTAAATTATTTTATGAAATAAATGAAAAAGAAAAATATAAAATATAATTAAATGATAAGATTATAAATATTTTGTATTGTACTTTGAATACTATTGAATTTAATAGAATTATGAGTTTAAAAATACCTTATGAAATTTGACATAAGTTAATGATAATTGTGAAGGATCATTTAAAAAGAATGAAATAAAAAAATTGCAAGAAAAAAAGAATAAGAAAGCAATGAAAACAACTTTGAGTGAGTCAAAAGAGATTAGCACAAGTAAAAATGAAGAAAATAATGAATGACTATTTTGCAAGTGGGCTAAAGAAGAAAAAGAGAGTACATATTCAAGTGAGGAAAAAATTACTCTTAAAAAATTGGCTAAATAATTAATTTATGCATGCAAAAGTATGAAATTTTGAGTAACAAATTATAAGAAATTAAAAGAAGATCATAGTGAATAGATTGGTGGAGAAATGCAAAATGATATGGAAATTAGATTCATTGTCTTTTGACCAATTGTATCGTTTCATTGTGCATTCCTATACGCCTTTGTATATTTGTTTTTCTGTTAAGGTCTATCTCGTAGAGGTACTCCAATTGGATCAGTGATCGATTCTAGGTTTCTTCGTAAACCTAATTGGTGACTTTCAATTACCTAAATCAATAGTTCAAACCGCTCTCAAGGGTAGGGCATTGCCCATTGAGATAGGAACTTTTGCACCATAAACAATGGTATCTCCAATTATAGCCCCTCTGGGATATAAAATATATCTTTTCTCACCATCCCTATAGTGTATGAGACAAATGTATGCATTTCGATTAGGGTCGTATTCTATGGTTACGATTCTACCAGATATCTCTTTTTGATTCCATCAAAAATCGATTTTACGGTATAAACGCTTATGACCTCCCCCTTTATAAATTTATAAATATAAAATAATTATATTATATATTATATTATATATAATATAATATATAAACAGTATAATCATAGTCAAAATCATAAAACAGAAAAATATGGGAGAGAAGAAAAATAGCGGATTCCGAAAATATAAAAATATCTAATTCGAAAAATATGAAAATATCTGATTCAAAAAATATAAAAATATATGATTCAGAAAGTATAAAAATATTTGATTCGAAAAGTATAAAAAAGCAAAACATAAAAAAGGAAAAAGGTCATTCTGATTAAATTAAAAAAAAGGTCAACATTTATTTAAAGAATATAGAAAATGTTAATGATGATTTAAAACAAAACCTTAATGAGCATGTCTTATTTCAACTAGATAAGGTAATAACTCCCAAATTCAAAAAGTAAATATCATAATAATAAAAAAATATTATCCTTCGCAACCATTATGATAAATCATGCATCTCGAGTCTAGAAATTGATCTAGATTTACTGTAATTATTGAGTAAGGAGAATTCTATTATATTATTGATCCCTAGTTATGACATTTTATTTAATGATAAAAAATCTTAAATATTTCTAATGAATTAATTTTAGTAAAGTTTCATATTTTAAGTAGTCGATACTCGTCTTTGTGGGAGAACTAAAAGAAGAAGATGAGCAAATATCAAATCTTATGAAGATCATCTTGATTGGAGTGGTAAATCACCAAAAAATGTATTTTAAATTTAATTTTAGATATTTTAATTTTACTTTGATTAGAATATTAAGCTTAATTAAAATATTTATTACAAAACATACAAAAAATATATTTAGGTTTTCAATATTTTTGATATATTTTATCTTGATCATATCTTTAAAAATCTTAATTAGGCTATTATAAAATAATATTATAATAATATTAATTAATTAGTAAATTTTTTTAATAACAAAAAAACATAACCTACTTGGTAGAGGAAATTATGCCTGAACCAGTTTGATACAGCAAGCGAGTCACATCTGTAAATCATCCCCACACCTGCATTAAACTGCGTTAGATCAGGTTATCAATCTTGCTTTTGTTAATCAAATACAATGAATCAGTGGTCGTAGCCAACCTCAAATGCAAGCTACTTGTAAGACGTAAGAAACGTCTTATATGAAGAAATATAAACACAAGTGTATAGTGTGGGATTAAACTAACCTTTGTTTTCGTGTGGCTAGCTTCCAAATTATAGGAGTAACCAAATCCGTCAAATCACGTATTTTTTTGATCGAACGATCCTAATCTCGTCTGCCTTTATATAAACCTGATTATATCCTCCGTTCAATCGTGCCATTTTGTGATTGTAATATCCTTATCTATTCTATGCATAGGATCTAAATTAAGCCATTTGATCAAGATTCAGATCTAACAACCCTAATAAAATCTTATTTCTAAATAACACAAGTTTATTTTCATCCATCTGATGGTGTAGTTTTTGTGATCGAACGATGACAGAGAGTTTCGATCCAGTGACTCCAGCACAATGGCTCTTTTACCTATTATTTTGAGTCATTAGGATTTTTAGTTAAATAATAATATTTTTAATTAAAATATATGAACGTGAGAGAATAGTAACAACTCTTTGGTATGTTTGGTAAGTATTTTTAGCTATTAAAATATATCTATAAATAAGAGATCTTGAATGATAAATTTTTATGCAAACTAAAGGGAATTTTAAAGCCACAATATTCAATTCGTTAACAGATCATTCTCATCGTCGTTTTCATCCACTGTTATATCTTTCAATCATCAAACTCCTAAAATTTTATTTTCTTCTAAAATCAACTAAATAAATAATTTTCTCTAACCTTAATTTATTTAATTAAAATATTTTTTGTCTTGTTGATCATTTCATCAAGCATAGGATTTTGTTCCTATTTATTTTGATTTTATGCTATCAAAAGTTTTTATTCTATTATCATTTCATTATAAAGTCGTTGTATCCTATTCTATTTATTTCATTGTAAGGTTATAGTAACCTGTCTTATTTGTTTCTTTATTATAAAAGTCTAACATACCCGTCTTTTAGCAAAATGTTTATATTAAGTGTTTGTTTTTGCTTAGCATTAATCAGAGGTTGACATATATTTGTTTTGATGTTGAACTATCTAAAAATCTTTGGTGTATATTTTAAATTCTTATTAATTTTTTTATTTCATAATTTTTGTAAAAAATTATTATTAAAAAACTATATTTTAAATTAAAATTAAAATTTACATAGAATCATTTTTATATATTTGTTAAACCTTATTTAAAAATACTTTTAAATTATTTCTTCAATTTATACAAAATCAAAATTTTTATTTCTGATAATTCATCCCTTTCTTGATGAATCACACTTCAAAATCAATAGTACCTATATGTATTATGTCAGCAAAAAAAGGTCATAACTCTTGAATTTAAAAAGTCAATTATGATATAATACTCGCAATGCAAGTTATTAACTCTTAAGTGAATTAGAGGGTAACCAACCCCAAACAATAAGCTGATGATTGAACCCAAGAGAAACTTTATAAGGAAATATGAGCACTTTATTCTAGTGATATAGGACTAAAACCAATCATCTTTTCAAGCGTGTAGCTTTTGATTTGCAAGAGTGATCCCCATTATTTGATCACTCAATTTCACGATCAAATGGACTCCGTCTTATCACATTTTAAAAATGTTTAATTACATCTGTCATTCAATCACGCGAATTCGTGATTGCATGGTCCACACTTTATCCATGACTAAGATCATATTTTAGTCGTCCAATTACCTTGACATCAAAACATCCATATCAAATCTTATTTTCTAACTGAGCACAATTTCAATTTCAGTTGCTCAATTATACAATTTTTGCATTCAAACAGTCCATGTTACTTTAGATTATACAGATCCTACATAACTGCTCTTTTAACCATTACTAAGAGAAATTATAATGCTTTATTTAAATAATAATTTTTTTAATTAAAACTATACATTGTGAAGGAGGAACAACTAATTAGTTAGTTTGGTAAGTACTTTAAATTGTTACAAAAATGTCTATAAATAGGAGAATTCTTGAACAAAATTAATTTGATGAAATTTTTACAAAATATAAAGGAAAATGTTTAAGTCACAACATTCAAATTTTTAGCAGTCGATGCTCATCATCGCTTCCTTACGCAGAATCCTTTAGTTATCAGACCCTTGATTTCTCTTACTTACTTAAATGAGCTAAGTTCTTAATTTTTTTTACTCTTAATTGATTCAATTAAAACATTGTGTCTTATTAAATATTTTATCAAGTATAGGATTTTTGTTTATATAAATTTTAATTTTGTGTTATCCAATTATTTTCTTTTGTAATCAAGTTTATTTCATTGTAAGAACGTTGTAAAATGTATATTTTGTTTCGTTATTAAAATGGTTTACTCTACTCCTCTTTTGAAAAAAGACTTATAGTGATTGTATTATATTTTTTTCTTGTTTTTATCATAGGTGGATGTATACTTAATTTTAAGTCAAATTATCTAAAAATTACTAATGCATAATTTTATTTTTATTGATTTTTTTATTTCATAATTTTCATAAAGATTTATTAGTAAAAAGATTTACTTGTTTTAAAATAAAATTAACATTTATAAAAATCACTTTTAAAGACATTCTCAAGTTTATTAAAAATTGATTTAAAGTATTTTTCTTAAATATTTTTATAAGAAATCTAAATTTTTATTTATAATAATTGACTCTCCTCTTGTTAAACTGTATTTCACAAATAACTTAGCAAAACCCTTACCCAAACATGGCCTTAATGTTTTGTATAAACAAGTTATGATTTTTATTTGTTAGATTTCTCTTGAGAGATGATAGTTACTTTAAGACAAACAAGGTTCTTAATCATTTGATTTCAAGACAATCTGACACTAGCTCTAGTTCAAATCTCTAAGTTTTTCATTTCAATTTTGATTTTATAACAAGATTAAGATAGAAAAAAAAAAGTCAATTTGAATATAAGTTATGCCTAAGGTTTGGTTGTTGATTCAAGCCTAGTATTGCTAAATGTCTTGTATATGTTATTATGATTTCATAAAATTATTTTGTGTGCCTTAAATTGCTTATTAGTGAATACATAAATAAATATATGCATACTTGTATTGTTATTTGAATCTTATTTTAAGATAGTTAAATTAAATCTATACCTTAACTAGTATGTTTTAATAAAAATTTATTCCGAGTCAATTTGTGGTCATAATGATCTGTTGTATTTTGATTCAAGTCAAAAGCCATTACAATTTGTAAGCATTTTCAAACTTTAAGTTAACCAAAATGGGAAGGGACAGTTAATTTAGTTAACCACCTAAAGGACAATTTCAGTCTACGATTTAGTTAACATCCAACATGAAAATGGTTCTTTACAATATCTTTGTATTGACTACAACTCAATTTCAACTAAAAGAACCAATTTTAACATAAGTTGTGTTTGACATCATTGTCATCAAATATTAAATTGATTAATAAAAAATATATTTAAAAACTATTATTATTAAAAATTATAAATCATAGTTATAAAGATATTGAGAAAATTATTCTTTAATTTTTTAATTTAAAAATAATATAAAAAATAATAAGTATATATATCAAAATAACAAAATACTGCTTGAAACTACTAAAAACTTTTAATAAAATACAATTTCAACTTGCGGTTTGAAAGATGAGCAAAATTATTAAACCATCTGATATGAACTAAAACAAGCACTTTTATAACTAAAACCATTTATTTGAGTCAATACCAAATATAACCATAAATGCATATGCTAAAGCGGCAAATCTCCATACCATCTATATTATGTTTGAATAGGGCATGGTTGGCGTAATCTTACTTTCCCCTTTCTATGTTATATGAATTGAGGTTGGTTACTCACTATTATTCAGTTAAGAAAACCACCAACAGAAAGCTACCTTCCATAAATCATACAAAAATTGCTATGAATAAATAAGTAATTTTTTTAAAAATTGTTTTTATACAAAATTAATGATAAAAAAAGCAAATTCAAACAATGAACACTTATAAATATCACCTTTAACTGAGTTTAAGAAAAAATGCCAACGAGCAATTACTGCAACCAACTTGCCAAAAGTTAATAAACCAAGTCTTATGAACTTGTACAAGACACTGAACACCCCAAAAGTACGATACACATGCGTGGTTATCCAGTAAGTTAGCTAACTAACAAGTGATCACATTGGTCTAAGCATGGTCATTGAATCTGCCGCCCTCCAAGGTGATGATGCCGAGGTAGATGATTGTTCATGAATCGCATGCCTTCCTCACTCATCTGCTGCACCTCCGTTGGCGATAAAATTCTAATGCAGCGAACGCATTTGACAAACTCCCTTTACAAACATGAGAATGATGTCAAAATATTGCAAGAATTATAGTGTTTAAAATCAAATTCTTTAATCATCAAATTACACACATAACATAAAGATGTTGCTGACCAAGATGCACCTCCTTAATATCATGTAAAGTCAAAAACAAACGTCAAAATATTGCAAGAATTATAGTGTTTAAAATCAAATTCTTTAATCATCAAATTACACACATAACATAAAGATGTTGCTGACCAAGATGCACCTCCTTAATATCATGTAAAGTCAAAAACAAACGTCAAAATATTGCAAGACTTATAGTGTTTAAAATCAAATTCTTTAATCATCAAATTACACACATAACATAAAGATGTTGCTGACCAAGATGCACCTCCTTAATATCATGTAAAGTCAAAAACAAACCTTCTCATGCTATTGTGTTCTATCTATTCATAACTCTTTCTCAATAATCAAATTCTTTTTTATAGCTTGTTCTCATATCTTTCTTCCAACCATCTAAGCCTCTTTTAAGTTTATCTTTAATCTATGCAAGCACAACTTCAGCCATGTTTGAATATAGGGAGGAAATGAACATGCAGCCATTATAAAAAAGAAGATGAACACTTACTCCCATGGATCATCTCCAACAAGAAGGACATCGTTCTCGTAATCTACATACACAAGCTTCCATTCTGAACGCCTAGGATTATCAAGTTGTCCTTCAAGACCGAACATGCTTGCAATTGCAGATTTAAGTTGATCATAATTTCCAAAGCGTGTCACATCAATTGATCTCCCAACAGATCCAAGCTTATGAACCTGTTTTTAAAGTAAAAATAATAGAAACATCAATTTAGGAAGACCCAAAAGTCATATTGACATAATTAGATTTGTGTACCTTGGTATATGTCCTTGTTGGCTGCTGAACAACTTGTTTCATAGCAACTTTATCCAGAAAGTTGCAGTCATGACCGTCAATACTCCCAGATGATGCGCCACCTAAGCTATCAGGTATGTCCTGCAGGGAAAAGACCTGTGATTCTGCAAGGCTTGCCGAAGTCACCTGAGACTGGAGATCATGGTTTGAATTGAAGCAACTATACAAGTCCTCTGATATCTCAGGAAAAGCTGAGCCTTTTGCCAAACTAAACTCCTCTAATAGTGTACTCGGAATGCATGAATCAGCGAAGATATCACCATCATTGCATTCTATATAACTGCAGGCTTCACTTGGGTTATTGCTCTCATTGGATAAGTTCCCTAGTCCACATGACTTGGATAAGTTTGGGGAACCGTTGCCTTTTGTTGCGAATTCTGAACTCTGGGCCTCTGATGGCACTATTACCTGGGTAGATGTCTCTTGAGGTGGATTTGCCTCCTGAGGAACATCTTCTGCAAGAATGGGAATAAATGGAGTGTATGCATCCGAAAGCATTGATATTGGGTATGTTTCAAATGGATTTAGAGCTTCTGAATCCAAGATGGATGTTATATCTGCTGAAGAACTTGTAGCATTCTCTACCAAAGACACAAATAGATGGTCTGGCCTACAGGAGATTGGCAAAAAATCAGATGTCATTCGGGAGACGGCAAAAGATTGATATGTGGGGGTCTGTAGCGCCCTATCGTTTAGTGAGTCCTGAGATAACTGATAGCCTTGATAAATTACGCCATTTATCACATTCCTATTAGAAGAGTTCTCTGTTTCTATACTTGAGGACTCTTTAGTTGCTGTCTCAAGCTGCAGATGGTGAATCTGGGTATCATTTACACTGTTAACTTGCACCTCTTCTTTCTCTCCAAACATAGGAACTCGAATGTTTTCATTAACAGGTAATGTCACAAAACTCACTTTTTCACACTCTGGGCCTAAGGATGTTGCCCTTTCACCACTTTTAGAATGCTCCTCTTTCTCTTTCTTTACCTCATCAGATAAATGTTCAGAACTCTGGCAAATTTTATCAATAACAAATTCCTTTCCACTCTTTTGATAATGCTTGTTTAACTCCTGATAATCAATCCAAGGAGTTTCCGAAGAGAACTTGTTTAATGGGTAGTGTGAGGTACTCCTCTTTTCAAATGAAGTATCCGCTAAAGGAAGTTGTTCTTGTGAGCCAAAAGATATACTTCTCTCCTGAATGGCTGTCTTCATAATCATCTCTTCACTATGCATCGTAGCTTGTCTTACCATGGGCGAAGTGGAAGAACTTGCTGGAAAACCATTAGCCTTGATTTTTTGCAAAATAGATGCATAGATTGACTGATGGCATTCAACATCATTTAAAGGAAGAGTACTTTGTTGTTCGATAATCATCCGCACAAGCTGTTCTGACTTAAAGTTTGGAAATAAGTGCTGTAGATTCTCACTTGTATTTTCACTGGTCTGTAGTAAGTTCTTCGCAATTTCTGCTCCAGGCACTGCAAATGACCCAAATAACAACTCACATAGCTAAAAAAGGCACTTGTTGAAAAGGCTGGTCTCACAAATGTAAAATAACAATTATTATTATCAGAAAATGAAATACATAAACTTTAATTGATTTGCAATCGATTTTTATTTGCAAAAAACAAAAGAACCCAATGGCCACTATTAGTTGTTTTTTTTTTTTTTTTTTCATAAATATCAAGGAAGAAGGCAAACAACCATCTTTTAAAGTTCTTCTCTGCACTAAAGCATATTACAGACGAGTTTTGTGCAGTGCACTAATTATCATACAGCAGACCACATCACATGTTAATTGGCCATACGTGCGAAAATTGCTCACATCTTTTTTGCTTTTGATCCAATAGTCAAACATGAACATGAAATTTCCAATAAAATGTATTTAGCTCTAAATTTTCTGTATCGTTAGAAGATAAGGTGTACCAACTGCTCAAGTAATAGAAGTTGATTCCTTTATTGAAATATTATCCATTTAGCCAATTCATTCCTGCTACCTTTCACAATACATTATGCATTTCATAGTACAGCATTAAACAAGTATGGAAAATATGATATCATATTTACAAAACTCTAGGCATAGAAGAACCTGCCTTGCCTTCAATATAATGTCTATTGTGGTATTTTCCTTATTAACACAATAAAATCAACTAGCTTGTCTTAGATGTTCTAAACATTTTAGATACCTATCTTCAATTTATGTACCTTCAATCATCATGTCATTAATGCACTCTTTTATAAACCTATCTTTTAGTGAAAAGTCATCTAAGTCCTGCTACCTTTCACAATACATTATGCATTTCATAGTACAGCATTAAACAAGTATGGAAAATATGATATCATATTTACAAAACTCTAGGCATAGAAGAACCTGCCTTGCCTTCAATATAATGTCTATTGTGGTATTTTCCTTATTAACACAATAAAATCAACTAGCTTGTCTTAGATGTTCTAAACATTTTAGATACCTATCTTCAATTTATGTACCTTCAATCATCATGTCATTAATGCACTCTTTTATAAACCTATCTTTTAGTGAAAAGTCATCTAAGGTATACAAGTATCTTCCTTGTAGTCAATACAATGTTTTTTGTTGTCTTCTCTGATGTAAATGACAAAATCAACTAGTTTAGGTCTTACATGTTCAAACTGAGTTATGTTACTATAATATTTTAAGATACTTTAATTTTCTTATGAATTCAATATTTTATCTATCTATACTTTCTCACTCCATAATATACATAATTCATTGGATTGTCTATACATTACATATTAATACTATGAATCACTTTAACAATTACAATTCATAAAAACTTAAATTTAAATTAGAGATATTTTTTGCTCACACAATAATACATATTCTATTTGATTCCTTATACTTTGCATTTTAATAATATGCATCACTTAAAATACTATAATTCATAAAAAGCCTAAATTTAAATTGGAGAAATGTTTTTGCTAACTCAGCAAATGCACTCAACTTTAACCACCTTTCTTGAATCCAATTAGTGATAGTTATGAGCTATTCCAAAATATCAACTCTTCATGACTACTTATCTATTGACTTGGAAATAATCACATGTGTATCATGACAATGTTTTAACCCTTTATATTTAGTTTTATATTTATTGTCCTCCATGTAAATCAAGTTTTGCTTAAATCCTTAACAAACTTCAATGTTGAGAAAAACCTAAATCCAAACTGATAATATTGATTTTGTAATAGGATTTGTCATTCAAACAACTAAAATAGAGATAAGTATCATACACTTGTAAGTTTTGAAAATAATGGCCACTTCTTCCAATCATGAACCTATTTTATTGTTCTAATGACAAATTAAAAAAAACCATGCAACAAATTATACATAAAATTTCTAAGATGGAAAGTTAAGTATTTTTTGTAAACTTACTCATGAACCCCGGAAGACATTGGCGTTTTAAACTTGGAGGAAAAACAAAAAGACATTCAGTAGTCTCAATCTCCCATATACTAACCCTGTCTGGTCTTTCGCCATAGCTAGGCTCATCCCATTCTACCTAAAGAAAAATTGCATATAACTATCAAATATCTTTGTTGGCAATATTACCAATAAAATATTTTTGATAGAAATATTACCAAAAGAACTATTTAATTATTTTAGCCAAGCACAAAACAAACCTGTAGATTTCGCCACTTTGAGTTTGTCCACCTTTGTGAGTCAAAATCACTAATTCCTACAATTGTTCCCATACACCTACAAACAAAGAGAAGATATGACCAATAAGATTTAAGTTATGTGATTGTCAATTAAAAAAAAATAGACAGAATTTACAAACATTCATTTCATAAATTTTTTTCAAAAATATTATTAAGTATACACCCATATAATTATTGAAAAATAAATGTACATGCATACACAGTCATACACAAATACGCTTGAATATATAATATAATTTTTTTGGAAATAATTAGACTTTAATGATTAAGACCACATTTGCAAAATGTGTTTGGCACACGTATATTAGAGAAACTATAACCAACAAAAAGATAAGAGCATTAAATACTGAAACTATCTTCTCCAAAGTTATTCATCAATTGTAGCTTAGTTTTGCAACATTGTATCGATGTTATAAATAGTACCAAGTGGATGTGATGGTTAGTCTTAAGGATCAAGCACGATTCATAGCTATGACAAATACCTCATGCAAAATGTGCTAATTGTGTGTGATTCAGCATGCATTTTTATAGATTTGGAGGGAACATCAGAAGGTAGAAACACAATTTTATATGCTTTGTCTTCCCTTGCAATCTGCAAATAAGCATTCTCGATTGCACATTTTAAGTAAGCTTTCTTAAGCCACCATGCTATGGTTTTGCAAGAAAGTAATGCATGGTAGATGTCGGATACCCTCTTGAACCCAGATTTCTAAAAGCAATAAGTACTACACCATTTACCAAAAAGGGGTTGTGTGCAATTACAAGGAGGCCTAGGCATGCTTCCTCATATAATGTGATACAAGGAATACATGATCTTTGAAAGAATAGAGATCATTCCAAATGCCATGTAATCTTACCAACTACAAAATGAGTAGTCATAACCATGATGTCATAATGAAATTTTATTCCTAGGAATAATAGCTTAAATATCACACTTAGAGTAGGTCAAAATTTAGTACATTGGTTTTAACAGTTTAATCAAATGGTAGGAGAAAAAGGGTGATGCATGTAGTTGAAAAGAGAATTGCTTGAAAACTTACTTTGCTTATAAAAGATTGTTATCATACTTATTGATTTCCAATAAAATAATTTTATTTAATAACTATGTGGCAGGGTTCAGATCCTAAACCTAATTCATTGACTTGGAAAAGAAGTAATTAACTTGCAAGTGAAGTTGTTAAAGTTCTCAAATTAGTAATGCAACATAATAATACCCAAACAAGCTTAGACTTGTGGTACCTCACAATGTTGGAAGTAATGGAGTAGAAATAGAATAATGATTGATCAATCCTATGTTTCAATATGGCTATCTTCTTCAAACTTTACAATATGGCTATCTTCTTTGTCAAGGCTCCCAATAATAGTTTGTAATTAATTTACTTTGATCCTATGGCTTTCCAAAAAGAGCATTTTAATTATTTCCATACATTTTCTATTACTATTGTCGGTAGTCCAATTGCACTCTATCGCACCTAGGTTATTTGATGTTCTGTTAGCTTCATTATGCATATTCAAGTGATATGATAATGTATTTAGCATGCACAAAATTCTGATTTAGTATTCTGCTAATATCTGATTTTGTGGCACAGAGAACTGCCAATTGATGATTCTTTTCATTTCATTTCTCCTAGTTATTATTCAAAGGACTTTTCTTCACATATGGGTCAACCAAAAATCCAAATATGTTCATAAAACATTACTTTTCATGGCTGCATTGCATGTGAATCATGCAAAAGAAGTTACATGAATGAGACAAGCAATTGAAGATAGCATGAAGAAGCAACCTTCTTTTACTGGATTCTTCTGTTTCAAACATCATTCCAAATCTCATTCCAATTGAAACCTGTGAATATGCAGCTTTATGATACTTGGCCACAGGAATGATGAATTCTGAAGGGCATGCCCTGGCAAATGCAAACAAAGTTACAAAATGAAATTGCAAGTTGCTATATTTTAGACAAGTAAAAATTCATATAGCATTTGATGTACCTGGGGTTATAGTAGACAGTAAATGAACTGCGGCTTGTGCTTGCATGAGCAGCGGCAGCAAGGACACCAATATGCATGCTATCAGCAGATAGTACAGAGGATGGTACAGAAGTCAGTTGACGGTTGGATCGTCTCACACCCAAAAGTAATTGTGATTTCTCATCCCTAAATGAGAAAGACGTGATTCACAAAATTATTTAATTCAAGTTTTACAAAACTTAAGCATTTTTTTGCACAAATAGAACACCCATCTAACAAATTTAATCATTTATAGTACATAACCTATGTGTACCAATGAAGGTTGATACCTAACAAATAAAACTGAATCGCCTGCCTTAAGGCGCTTTGCACCAACAAACAAACTCCATCCAGTAGTCAAAAGATGACGCTTTGGCTGCCCTGCAGAAACAGGACCATTAAACTATAGCTGAAATAAAAGGGAAAATGAAGTGACCCAAGTGAAATAAAGAGCACTCATGCAAAGCAGTAAGGTTCATTTTGCTCTAAGAATAACTAAACCAAAATATGTACTACAGCTGTTTTGATTTGACAAATTTTCTCACCACGGTATATGTGTCGAAAGGTCCACACATTCTCATGCAAGTCTCGAATTATGAGTTCCTGATTTGGAGGTTGCATTGTATAATCCTGAAAAACAAAAATGCATGAACAGGGTGATACAATGGACTAAAGAGATTATTTAATCTTTGTTATCTTGTTCTTGCCAATTGGGGAAACAGCTTTTCTGCTGCTCTTCTCGGTACAGAGAAGCCACCATGTGTGCTCGTATCACTTGCTGTCAAATTCTTGCAGAAAAACTCCGTTGGCTGCTTGCTTTTTGTATGCCCATAATCAGGAATTTCAAAGATATCGGCTTCCTACATTTTTATTAAAAAAAAGATGGACCCAATCAGCATTAAGATAAATATTTCATGCTTAACACATCAAAAGCTTGCAACTTTCTAAGCTTTGCAAATACACAACTAATAAGCTTTCAATTTTAATAGAATC
The DNA here is from genome assembly GCA_023846275.1 of Vanilla planifolia. Taxonomy (NCBI): domain Eukaryota; kingdom Viridiplantae; phylum Streptophyta; class Magnoliopsida; order Asparagales; family Orchidaceae; genus Vanilla; species Vanilla planifolia. The sequence continues at coordinate 14,334,981 of CM043867.1, read as the reverse complement.
CAAAGCAACAAAAAGAAATTTTAAAACAAGAAAACTGATTAATGCTGTACTTCAAGGGCGAAATAGTCAGAAAAGGCATGCACAAATACATAAAAAAACAACAAACGTAGGAGATAGCTTTTGATCGATGACATCACATACAGAGTTTACTGGCTGAAGAGTCATTTGTGCATATATTTCATCAGTGTCCTTGTCGGCCTATAAAGGCATATACCAGTTAAGTAAAGCATCAGATTGACTATAAAGAAAAACTTAGATTAGAGTGGAGCAGATTACGCTTACATGAAGGGTGACATTGCGAACTTGGCACATCAATTGTGATGGCAGATTTGGATAGTTGGGAGATTGATAAGCTGCTGTTTTCCTGGTTATAGCTGACACCTAAATCATATAAAATAAAGTTAAAGTTAGAATAATGTTCACTGCATAACAGAAAGCTCATCTCTAAGTTAATTTTAGCAATACATAATGGTTAGAAGCATGTATACTTCATTTTATGACTCATATGGCTGCTTCCCTATGTCAGAAATTTCTGCTTTGTGCTTTTAAATGGGAGATATTATTTGATTAGATTAGGAACTTAGATAAAGAGAAGAAAAAAGCATTAATTTTGGAACTTTATAAAGATTACGCAGAGTTGGGTAACCTTTATGTACAATGTTTAATAATAATGATTCATTTACTGAGAAAGATAACAATATAAACATCTTCAAGGCCAAAAGAGTTAGAAGGCTGCAAGAACGGCTTTCAAAAACATTACTTTTTTAATTTCTAAACTGACTATAAATGCAAGAAGCAAACAACTGCAGAATAGCATTAAATTCTCAACAAATATGCCCTGAAACATTAGAGCATTCTTGTTGAAATTTACAGAAAAAAGTTTAAAAACAAAAACTACAATAGATCCATGAACAAGATAGAAAACATTGCCAAGGCACCATAAAAGAACTTTGGGGAAAAAAAAAAGATATTTTAGCTTAAGCAAAAGCAAAACCTGCTCGCTATGTCCCTGAGGAAAATAGTAAACTAGGCTTCCAGGCTGTGGCAATGATACCAGCGGGCCTGCACAAGCATGCCATAGCTCGGAATTCAAAACCTTCTTTCCACCTGAAAAAAACAAAAAAATTTCCTTTCAGAAACTAACGATGAAAATAGCTCATTCACCTCAAGACACCACTTCCGCTGCTAAAGAGCTTATTCTACAAAGCCATGCAACGACAGCAAAGCAAACAATTAAATGTTGGAAGCAAACTCAAAAACTAAAATCTAACCTTGGTTTGCTTGAACCTCTCCCAAAAGTTTCATTTTATTCATGGGAAACAAGCTTACTTGAGGAAGCGATATCCCTGATCTCTGCTAAGCATATGTGATACTTCGAACTATGCAGCTTCGTACTTCTTTGGAGGCAGAAACACAACTTCCATTTCACTAACATAAGCGTGCTTTTTCAAAGAGAAATGAAGCGAATTTGAGCAAGGTCATCGCTATTATGAATGCCGAGAAGAAATGCCGAGCACTCTATTTGCGTTCGAATGTCAAAAATAAACAAAAGGTCAAGACCGCGCGCTCCCTATAAACCCTGCATTTCTCAACCACCTACTAGTACAAACTCCCATCTTGATTTCCTTTTCGCTTAATGATGAACAGGATAAATCCATAGAAGCCAAGAAGCAAAGGAAAACAAGCACGCCATGACACATGAAGAGCAAGGAACAGAGGAAACGCAGCAGTGCACAGCAATGCTGCACGAGGACCAAACCTTAGGAGCGAGGAGGAAAAAGTAATCCTTCGGGTATCTCAGTGGGCCTTGGACGACCAGAAAAAGCGAAGCCTTCTCCCTCCGAAGCACGCGAACAATGGCATCATATGAATGGTCGAATTCCAAGCTTCCTTTTTCTTCCCTCCATTCTCTCACAACACCCTCTTCTTTTATTCCTCTTATTCTTTTTCCTATCTGCTCTCTCTCTCTCTACTTGCGCAAAGATACCGACCTTTCAATGCAAGAGGGCATGATTCCATCTCCGAACCTTTTTCGCTTTTTACCGGAAACCGCTGGTTTCCATCGGCATTTTTCCATTTCCATTTCTCTCCCCTGCTTTAATGGCAGCTTTCGGCTGCTGACGGCGATGAGAGAGAATCAGAGGGAGAGGCAAGCGATGCGACGGTGGAGGAAGGTTGAGTGAATGTGGTCTTCGAGATCGCAGATTCGTATGGGGTTACGTCTGAATCCATCAATCTTTGGCTCTGTTCTGTACATCTTTGCTTGCGTGTTGAGGTTCGTTTGACCGTTGGGAAGGGACGTTGAGGACTCGTGAGAAGGAAACGTGTCGTACAGTGAGTTGGAATTTGTTCTTCGAAAAATTTTATATATATGTCGTACGCATTGTTTGATAGAAATAACTGGTCAAGGCTCTTAATTCAGACGTCGGGTTAATTATGTAGGTATAGTTTTAAAATTTATTACAGAAAAAGCAAAATAAGAAAAGTAGATATTTTATATAGCGTGACATGGTTTTAATGCCATGAAAAAAGAGAAAATAAATAATAAGATATTTTAAAAAATTCGTAAAATCTACAGCATTACAAAACAACATTTTTTTTTTTTTGGTTTTATCTATTACTTCAATCCTGCCCACGGAAACTGTGTTAATTTAGAAATATTTGTAAGGTTCTAGTAGTCCTCATATTAATAAACGAAAAATTACATTAAAGAGTTTTTTTTTTTAAGACAAATAACTTCTCCCTAAAATTGCTTAGGTAGTTTCACCACCCTTAGTATGTTACAAATTTTTTTCATTATGGTTTGATTCATTCTCACTATCAAAATCATTAGTTTAGAAGTACTCAGAAGTAATTTCTCATAGTTAATTCAATGCTTAGTGCAATACGTTTTGAACACTTTTGAAGCATACTCAATCCATTTGATTGTTCTAACACACTTAAGTTGTTCATCTATATCTCTCATGATTATTGAAATGAAATATTGGAAAGCATAAAACATTTGATCTTTAGATATCAATAGGTAGATCCAATCCTTCCAACTAACATCATCAATAAAAGTGATGAAGCATTTGTTGCCCAAGGAAATTCAATTTCAAAGGAAACATAAGCATTGAAATATACAAAATCAAGTCTTCCAAACATTTTCTCTGATATTCTATTAAATGAAATTCCTTTTATTTTACAAAAAAACAAAAATCATTTTATTTTATGGATATATCTGTGTTATAGAAAATCACAACAACTTTGTTAAAGCTAGCAATCCCTTTTTACTAATATTTGCACATGTACCAAATCGTTCTTTTCAAAGCCTTACTTGGGAAATTCCCAACATTTAATTGACCTATAATAGTTTTTTTGATCATGTGCCTTTTTTTTATTCCGTATGATAAAAGATTTAGTTTCTTCAATCTTAAAGCTAACATAGAAATACATGATTTGGGGTAAGCTTTAAGATTTAAAACTCAAATCAACTTATTATTTATAAAAAAAAAAGTCATCCAAATATCTTTGATTATTATAAACCTTTTTTTGTCTTTTTTTCAAAAACACTTTATGATTGATTTTAAAGAAAATAAAGATATGTAAGATTAAATAATAAAGCACATCAGTATTTCAAGTGGTTCAACTACACACACTTGTCCTACATACATCTCTTGTTAACCTAATTTGAATTCTACTAAACAAAAACATGTTTCCTATTTATCAAATAGAAAATAGCCCTCATAATACTTTGATTAACCTAATCAATAATAAGTTCACTAAGCTAACAATCACAAGTCTCACTCATTCACACATGACCCAATTACTTAATTCAACACACATTATCTAAAACAAATTATACAACACTTGAAAATAAGTTATACAAATACTTAAACCTTAATCCTCAAGACAAAGTGGCATAATAACTAGATGATGTGAGAGATATTAACATACAAAGTGAAACTTGATGTGATACAATATAAATGTGCAAACAACAAAGGGTGAAATAAATGTAGTAATTGAATGATTCTACTCTATTTTGGAACATGTAGTATTCAAATAAGTCATCAAATATGATATTGTAAAATAATTTTACAGTCAATGTTCAACCTTTTTTTTATTTTCTATCCTTTTTATATGTATGAGTAAGTTGGATACAAATAAAAAATCTACACTTACTATAATTGTATTTTTAAAATTCTTCAATTAATTGTTGAAAGTTTCAACAATGTATTGTATCAGTACATCGAAACTATTAGATCAAGATGATAAGAATTGAACTCAAATCAGCCCAATGATCTAAGAATGCAATTACGATTCATATTTATAGTTTTAATAAACCTCCTCATTGAGTGAACACAAAAAAGGGGAGAACAATTGAGTAGTACTAGAATTCATAATGTATAAGTATTACAGGTGACCAATAGATGGTATTATATGAGAAATGATGATAACAAATTTAGTGTTTTGTTTATAATTTTGGTTGCATGTAAAAGTTGACATTAAACATTATTACTAAAGAGCTTTAATAACTAAATATAATTGTTACAATGTTCTTCCTTTAGTTGAATGCATAAATACATGGAGAGCTACTATGTAATGCTTAATTTTCTTGCTTATTATAGTGTGTTAACTTTGTATGTCGCTTATAAGTTTGCTTTACACAATATTTCTACTTCTTAATTCTTTACATAGTAATATTCTTCTTCAGCATTAGTTTTGTAGTCATCAAGGGGGAGATTATTATACTAATCTCAAAACCAAATTATTATTTACCAATGAATAGTTCAAGTGGTTGTATGCAGACTCAGTTATTGTAAGAAATGAATGATTAAAAGGGAGCATGGTGTAATGGCTTTGTAACTGAAAGAAGATTAAAGGCTCATGCTGAGGCTTTTGGCTTAACCTTTCAGATCTCAAAGCCAATTAGGTTACTACTCAGAGTATGGCTAAACCTCTTAGAGGCATCTATTTACATAATTACTTTGGTTAGTAATATCAAGCATTTCCTTTATTCTTAGGAGGCACATAAGAATGCATCATATACACTACTTTATTAAATCGTGTTTAACATTATAAGGTTTATAAAACTACATTAAGTTCTCAAGAATTTCATAAACTCATTAATAATATTATTACAAATAGCTCTAAATTGAATCCAAACATTAGAATAATAAAATCATACTTAAAGCAAGCCATATTTTTTATTATTTATTGATCATATAATATGATGTCTAGTATCATACTTGTATAGTCTTTATTTAGGCTTAACATAACAACTATAGTTTGAGATTATTATGATATCATATAGGTATGATGTATTTACTATATAAATATGATTATTTTTTAGTCATAGAAATAGAGCGTAAATTTGATTATATAAGGTATTGGCCTTATCAAGTATCATTTCTTCTCTAACAGTTGACTTTTCATCAATATTGTATGAGTACAGAGGTTTTTTATATGTGCACACATTCTATTTTCTTTAAATTTTATTATATATATAAGCTTAATAATGGTCAAACACGTAAGATAACTATATCATATCAGTACAATCTTTTCATGTTATTGTAAGCCTGTTCATATACATATATTCCTGATATAATCATCAAGCTTTATCTCTGCGTGCTTATAACGACTATATCGTACAATACAAAGTAAAGTATCTACATGATTCTTTTCATAGGATAGATAATCTAAATAACTTAGGATAAATTTGTATTCATTGTGTTATACAAATACCATGTATGTATTATTAAGTGTAATCAACATCAAATTAGACTAAATATTATATGTCTGCATTATCATACAATAATGAATTAGGTATTGTACTTCTATGATTAACTTTCAAACAAGACTTAAGATAAGTTTGATATAAAGTTGTTATACTACTATGATAATCTTATTAATGAATATTCTATTTCATGATCATGAATTGGATTATTTTGATACAATCATATCATATAATATTTTCTTAAGAGCATAATTTTTTGTAAGAATAAATATTGTATGGCGCAAAAGCTTGGGCACAAGTATTTAAACTTCATTCAGTTGCAAATCTATTGGATTTTGCTTATTCTCAATCATTCACTTAATATAATAATGGAGTTTAGATTCAACCACTTGAACTATTCATTAATAGATAATAATAATGTTTTGTGATTATCAACCTCAAGGATGTAATAGCATTCATGAATAGAAAAGTTCTTTTGAGAAGATGTAGTTGGCATTTCTCTTCATCTAGAATGTCTCTCTCTCTCTTTCTTTTATTTATGTTATCATGAAATATCCTCTTTCCTTCATGCCACTCTTATAACTTCCTCACTTATTTTTATCACCACTAAATTCCTTCTCCTCTTTATATTATTAGGTCTCCTTTCTCTCTTTTTTCTCTCTCTATCTCTCTCCCCCCTACTTATTATAAGATCCCCTACCTCTCTTCCTTACATTTATCAAATCTTTTCTTTACCTTCTATGTCATAATTGGAACCCTTATCTCCTCTTTATCACTATAGGTTACCCTCTTTCACCTTCTCTCCATTAACTATGCTCGTTATAAAAAGTTAGAACTCCTTCCTCTATGCCATTATTGGTTCCTCTCCTTACCACTACTAAGACCTTCTCTTCTCATTGACATTGTTGTTTCATACCTCTCTCTTCTTGTTGAAGCTACTTAAGCCTTCCAAGGAAGCATGGCATCATTATTAATGATATGATGCTCTAATTTATTTAATTATGAATTATGTCTTTAATTATGAATTTAATAATAATTTAGCTTTGCACATTTAGAATTAAGAATTTGTTGAGAAATTATTGAAAATCATTTACATTTTTTATTAATTGTTTAAATGAAAAAGAAAATAAAAGAAAAATATTTTATTATAACCCTTTAAATATTAAAAGGATAAAGTTTATCCCTTTCCCTCCTCAATTTGGTTGTGTTTGCATTAGAGGGAACTAAAGTGTTTTAAAAAACCTAAAAAGGAAGGAGAACATAGGAAAGTGAAGTGAAGATCTTGAGAAGTTTTGGCTTATATATATACTATAATGAAAGAGTTTGATCTATGAAAGAGGAAGAGATTTAGAAAAAGAGATAAACTCTTATTCTTATTGAAGCAACTACATGATATAAGCTTTTATTTAAGATTTCCTTCCCTTGGAATGTCTTTGTGTTTCCTTTTGAGTTATTAGTGTGTTAATTTTGAAATGATCAAGGATTTAATTTCAGTTGTTCTGAAAGTCTATGTATCTCATATAACATGATAGTTATAATTGTATTTTAATAAGCCAAATGTACCATATAATAAGTACATTTATGTGATCTATTAATGTGGAAACTCAAACCCAACCTTTTCTATATTTGGTGTCACATCTCTAATTATTTTGTTTTTCCTTTTATTTTGAAACACATTTTTATATTATTTTAAAGCATGAGTTCTCATATCATGATAAAAAATACTTAAAGTAATACAAGTTTTAAGTCATTGATCTATCTACAAGATGCTCTTACTCTAAGCCCTTATCACATACCTTCTATTTAGAGTGATAATAGTGAAAGTAGAAGCATGATAATGATAAAGAGAAAAAGAAGAAGGAAAAGAGTATTTTTGCTACAAAAAGATTAAATTCTCTAGGAAGATTTCTTTCAAAGGATTATTGAATTCATAAAATTTTGATTTTCAAAGCTATTTGAATTCACTAATCCTTCTAAATTACTTCATACACCCTACTTTTTTTATATAGAGATTGAGATATAATATTTAATCATAAAAAACATACTTTTTGACCAAGAATTTAAAATTTACCAATTTTTGCAAATTATGAACCTATCAATGCTTGTTTGCATATGCATCTATATAGCTGCAACATGGGGGATGTCCACATATGCGTTGACCCTGATGAAGCGATAGGTATACCGACTACATATGTAAGAAACATGTGCACTTTTGGTTGCTAATAATGAACATGTGTGCTCAACTCTGAGCCATTGTGTATGGGCTCCTAGTGTACCATGACCTTCTACATGCACACTCGTGCCTTCACTTGTGGCACTTAGTCAATGAGTTGTGGTACATGCTTTGAGGTGCCATAACATGTCTCCATGCATAACCCAACATGTAGTCCCAGTACTTCGTGTTACATCAACATTTTTCATCATTTTGCCTACTTAACTTTTTTTTATTCATTTGGATTCAATTTCTAGGCTTTGGGTGCTCACATGCTACCTATTGGGCTAGTTTCCCTCCAGCTAGCCTTGGCCATTGCTCAGTCTATGCCTCTTAACCTTCATTTTCTTACAAGTTCACATTATCAACCTATTCATAGGTCTCTACATGTGGTTACTAGCATGTGTCATATAATGACCTAATTTCACCCTCACGTGACACTATTTTGACCCATGGCTTGCTTCTAACTCAAACATGTGTACCTAACACGTGTCCACTAACCCCTAATGTCAATGAAAACACCACTTGTAAACACATATGCTATTGACCCATAACATCTACCAAAGCTCCACTTTTAACCATGAGTGTTAGCCAACTTGCGACATTCGTTGAGCCATCTCACCAATGTACCCACCAATAGACATCCACAACCAGTCCTTGGTCACTTGGATAGAGGCTATGTTTACAAAAGCTATTTTGGAATAGCTTATAGATGACCCCATCTTGAGACGACTTTACAAAAATGATGAAGATAAACTTATAAAGTCCATTAAATGTGATGCACCTACCTTTGAGGGCACCTTAAACTCTAAGATTACAAAAGTAGTCATGGATCATCATTTTTACTGGTTTAGACTTAATGAAGCACGAGAGATAGTGTATGCCTAAATGAAGCTAGTTAAAGAAGTTTGCCTATTTTTAAGAATAGTAGATAACAACTATCACAAAAGAGGATCACCACCCATAAGAACTTGAAATGAACTCAAAGGAATCTTTAGAGACAAATATATATATATATATATATATATATATATATATATATATATATATCTTATAAAAACCAATTATTGGACCAATGGTAATGTTTAACCCATGAAGGAAAATAGGTAAATAAATATATCACTTGCATCGATAAGTACCATTTGCATTGTGGTGTCGATGAGGACCCTTTAGTCACGCTTTCTCGATTTTAAGCTCGACGTAAAGATGGTATGCCAGGGAACTTTTCATGCATAACATTGACACTCTAGAAGAGGTTGATAGAACAAGTAAGCTTGAGCACCTTGAAATACTTTATCCTATTAAGAGAATTGAATCATACCTAAGTTAAACATTCGAACCAATAATCCTAGATCCTCCATTAGTCATTCGTTACCAAACCCTTCTCAAAGCCCAATCCTTAAACTAATTATAAAACCTAGTAAACCTTTTAATCACCTTCCAAGATAATATTTTTTTCAATTTAAATGGTGAGGTCATATGGCAACCTAATGTCCCACATGACATGTTAATTATATAGCGAGAGAAAAAGGTGAGGAACCTAACCTAGGAACATAATCATCCTAGTTCAAGAGAATGGACTAAGGGTGAATAAAATCACTATAAGAATCATATTTTACATGCAAGCTCTAATGGTCATATTATTTCCCAACTCCTTGTTGGTGCATTTTATAAGAGCTCTGTGTGATAGTTGTCTAGAAAATCTCCTAGCTCAAACTGGGGTGGGAAAATCCTTAATGTAGTATAAAATGTTCAAATTATAAAACTTTGTTCAAGAAGTAGAGTTACTGGAATCTAATAACATATAGGAATTCCTTTATTTCCATTAGGTTGCTGGGAAATTTAATGCTAGCAAAGCATATGTGAGGCTACATGAAGTAAATCTCATTGGTTTCAAATCAACTTTTAGAACAAGTGAATTTTGATCAAACTATCAATCCTTCTATAGAGATTATTTAACCAAACATTACCATTTTCTACATCCATAAGGAATCTTGAATCTCTAAATGTCTACACTATGCACACAAAGATGAACCAATCCATTTCTCACGGATTGTTATATTGTCAATAGCATTTGGAACTAGTTTGAGTAGAAAAACCAAAAAGGAGTAATTCAATAGAATTAATGCATGTTGGTTACTAAAATTCCCTTCCCAACTTGACATTGTTGCATTGATACTCCTTATTGTAATTTGCATTTCTTCATAGTTGATTAATCTAGTCACTTTTTATTTGTTAAGGACCTTTCAAGAATTTCCTCCTAAAGATAACAATAAGACAAATGCTATTCTTCATACTTTAGTGTTTTTTTTTCATCCTTGGTCACAGGGCCCTTTTAACAGCTAACTAGTTCAAATCATTAATTCAGTTGGTCTTAAGATAGATCATCATTACAAGATATCATAAATTAAATTTTACTATTAAAATCATTTGTTAAAATTTCCCAAGTGAGTTTGTATCAACCCAACTAATCCAAATCTAAGAAAAATCAATCACCATACTAGTTTGTTCTCCCCAAACCATTCATCATCCCTTATCACTAACCATAGATAAACTTGTTAGTTCTCCTTTGTTCAAACATTGTATAGTTTGATTTACTATTTTGTTTGGTCATCATTTGTTCTACTTTTGGTTTCTTCTTTTCATATAGTACAATACATCATTTCATACTATTTATCATCTTTTTTATCCTAAATTTATTGAACTTGAACCATTTGAAAGGGTATCACATTTGTTTATGATGGGCACAAACCCCCATGTCATCATAATATTACTATCAGTCATCATATTAGTTTGGTCTAATATATGGTCATCTTTGGCACATTGCTACTCATCTTGCTCTAATATTGTAATCTATTTAGTTTGTTCTTCATAATATAATTAATCTATCATACTATGTAATCATGTAACCTTACATTAGTTGGCTTAGTACATTGCATCACTTTTTCTTTACTTATCAAACATATCTGATTCATTTCAGAATAGGTTGATATTTAGTAGTAGTCATTTCCTCATCAGAAACATCTAAACCCTTATTTGGCTAAGTTTATTCATTCATGCTCAGGTCTCCTTAGTATAGTACATTTTTTTCATGTACTATACTATCTATATTTGTTGAGTTACCAAAGAAAAGTTCCAATGGGTATTATTACTGAAGTTGAACACATTTAAGATAATTCCTTTGGAGTGGGTCTAGCCAACTAAATTCTCTTTATTATAATAAATTTGGAATGGTTAGGCTTCCTAATGATTGTGGTGGCTTGGGCATTCACAGACTTAGGATGTCGTAAATTGCATTGGTCTCTTGACATGTAGATTTTTAGGCTGAGAACATACTTTGTGGGTCAAGGCTTTTCATGCTAAGTTTGGTAATTACCAATCCATGTTTTAAATTAAAAGGGACATCTCTTCATCTTGGGAAGTTTTATGTTGATAGGTGAATTTGTGAGGTCAAATATGGTATGGAGAGCTGATAGGGTAACAAGTGTTCTACTATCTCTAACAATTGCATTGGGCCTAAAGCTATCATTTGTTGGTCTACCTTTTTGTACATGAATAAGATGTCATAATAAATGGACACATTTATAGATGGGGCAAGAGAGTGGACCTTGAAGATGATTCAATGACTTTTTGGCAAGGAATTTATCTTTAGAATTGATCATAAAATACAAGTACCTGACGTTAAGGAGAACAACCTTGTATGGAAGCATTATGAAGTAAGAAACCAATCAATAATTACCTTACTAGAAGTCCCTTTAGCTCCATGCTAAAATTGTACCACTTAGAGCATGGCCATGGAAACTTAAGGTACAACCATGAATTTGAAATTTCGTTTACATAATTTGCTAAGTTGTTGTACTAAATGAAGGCCTAGCTTGTCAATTGGGGTACCATAGAGCTTTATTTTCCAAAAGGTTGTGATATAATCAAGACAATTAATCATGTGTGATGGTCATATAAGGATTTGGTCTAGCATTTTCTAATTTGTTGCAATATAATATATCTAAATTCACTCTCATTATTGCTAGAATGGATGTAGGATAGGCACAAAGGAAGTGTATAGAAGGAATCCATTACATTTGATGATGTTGCCTTGTATTATATATTGAGAACATAGAATTCCACGGTTCATCCAAAGCTAATGTTCCATAAAATTGCATTGCTTCTTACCCAAAACCACTCACTGACTTATCACCCACCACTAGAATGATGGGACCAACTAGGCCCCTTAAAGCCCATCATAACTCCCTCTACTTGGTGGCTCCCTCTAAATTGGATAAAAGCCAACTGTGATGTTGAAGTTACAAATGATGCTAAAACTTGTATTGAAAATTTCTTTTCAAATCACTTATTATGTCCCTTATTAATATTTTATTAAAGAGAGTTCTCTTTTGCTCCTGACATCATGGAGGAGAGTGCATTGATTGGTTTTAGAAATGTGGTAACCTTTTGGTTTCACTTTTGAGATGACATTAGGATTAAATAAAGCACAACTTGGGTGATCAGCTCTAAGGCACATGCTTCAAGGTTTCCTAGTGTTGTATCAAGCTTCTTTTATCCCCTTGACAACATTTCGCTCCTCACTCACCATAAGTTGGATGAGTTTACCAAGAAGAGAAAGTCATTGCTAATTCAGTTATCAAACAAGTTATGTATTTTTTATTTTCTTAGGTTAAGGGTATGCCCTCAACTCATGGGTGTTAGGCCATTTTTTTGTTGATTTTAATATAGGACTTGGTCATGCTTGCAAAGATAGTTAATGGGTTTTAGGTGAATGTAATTGACAAATCTAAAGAATTGCTTTGAAGAAGCTTACTTAAAAACAATAATAAAAGTCCCCTAAGAAATATATTAAATATTTAAGTTATTTATACATGAATTCATTGGGAATTAATCTCTAATATTCAAATGGTTTACAAGCTCTCATAATGTTTCATAATTTATAAAAAAATTAGCATTCAAATTCTTTAATGAGTTAAACCTTGATTAAAATAAATTGCACTAAAATATATGTCAAATTAGATGTGAGATTAATTGATGATCAAATTAAAATATACAATAAAGTAATGATCAACCCCCCTATGGAGAAGGAATAAAGAAAATTTAAAATTGAATAAAGAAATGATATTGAAGGGAGCACATCCAAATTATTATTTCAATTAAGAACTAATTAATATTAAAAAAGATTGAAATTAAAAAAAATGATGTATTGTATGTCAATATGTTATGTACTATACATACATTAGGTGCTTAGTGAGCTCGATGGCCCATAGTCTTGGAATAGAGACAAAGGATAACGTACAATACATTACTAATAATATACAATACAATTGTCTCAAATTTATAAAGATATAGAATAATGATAGAATGTTAATGCTAGTCTATATACACAAATGTGATTTTAGGGATTTCAATTACAAGATGTGTACTTTATGGAATGAGAGCATATGAGATAGAAGGGGATTTCTTTATGATTCCTTCTTTGAAATGCATCACCATATTGAATGAAGGTCTCCTAAACTACCCAATCATGCATTTTATCCCTCACAATTGTGGCTTTTCTATCATGCCTTACTAGGGAGCAATGTGAATTACTAGGTCAAAATATCCATTAGAAGGGCAATGATTCAGTATTAGCCAATGTAAGAGCTCGTTTACATAATTATTGGGAGAAATTTATATAATCAATAACTAAGGCAATTTCTTTCAGGGGTACAGATTAAGAAAACTTTTCTTGGAAGAAAACTTTGATTTTTGTGAAAAAGAAACATACAAAGTTTAGTGAAAATATGTAGAAGATAACAATCTAATTGAGCACGAGCCTCCAACAATAATGAGTTTGATGAACTAAGTTTCAAGACAAAAGAAGAATTGGAGTCATATTAACTAATAAAAGATTACGCAATGAATCTCACAAAGCCTATAGGTCCAAAATTACAATACTTACCTAGAGAGCTTTTTGTGACAATGTTTGGAAGAACAAGCCTAGAGAATATTCTAAATGCATTAAACTCTAAAATGTTCAAATATATTTATAGTAAATTGAGTGTGAACATAGTCTACACTATGGCTTCTACCTACATCCATAGTACAGAAGATTGAGATCACCAAATGTGATTCTTTGGGGTATTCATCATAGGATCCTCCTTATGGCCATAATGTGAAGACAAACTATTTCATTGGGATCAAGTTAATAGATTAATATTTAGGACTCATCCAATGTCCATGTGAAGGAAGTGAAGAAGTTATAATTAAAGGCACATCTAATTTAGCACTTTCTTAGGAATAATATATTGGCAAACAAGGGAGACAAATAACACATCACACTTTGGATATCAATGGAAACTTACTTTTACATGATGATAAATATTTTGATATAGGTGATGTAATCATCATGCTTATGACATGTCACCAAAAATGAATTATGTCCCTATACCAAATGGTCACCCATTTAATTTGAGAACTGATTCACTCCATGCTAGTTACCTACCAACATACACTAGTATGTGCATGGCATAAAAAATCTAATACCTATGGAATAGCACATCAAATAAATCCATAATATTAAAAACATTACACAAGATCCACATACCAACTAGAAAGCTAAGTCTATCATATGTAGATATAAAAGATAGATATCATAATCCAACATAAATGCCCCATACAACCAAAAGTTCAAAATAAATTTTCCCATACACTTCAAATTCCAACAAATATTCATGAAAATTCTAAGTGTGAAATAAAAAAAAACTATAATTATAAGAACATAAAGTGCTAGTTAGATAAATAATTTGCAATAATTATTGACTCTGATGCCCCTACTTGGACTCCTATTTTTGCTTCTAACTTGCTAAACTTGCAAATGATATAAATAAGGGTTGAGCCATGTTTAATAGAGAATCATCATGTACTATTATAAAAATAATCATACGATAATCATTACATCTATCTAAATCCATTAAGGTCTCACAAGTCTTTATAACATTATAACAATTAGTGCATCAAATTGGATGCTTATTGACTCACTGATAATCTAGCACTCCCTTCAAACCTATGAGATCTATGACAAAAGTCTAGTACTTCTATCTCATCACATAATCTCGCACTTCTTTATAAGGAAGTTTGATCACATGAGGCTAACTCATAGGCCTCTAGGAGTGCTCAATATCCATGCAACACTCTATTAATTCCTTCGATACATACAAGGTCTCCAGTGATGTCCTATAAATCAGTGACACGCAGTCCTTAGAATCCCTAACACATGATCTAATAGTCCATAATTAAGTTTTTACAAATCACATGACTAGCCTTGTAAGACTCTAAGAACCTTTAACAACACATGGCACTCCACTGCCATAAAAACGACTAAGTACATGGTCTCAACCACACTATATAATCTAGTGAAAGTTCTACAATGTAGTATATCCAACCCACCTATCTTTGGTTTAGAGGTCAACATCTTGGGTGCATTACATCTTATCCATGTCCTCATCAACATAGACTTATGTATCACTTAACATCAATCTATAAAGTTTTATTAATAACTATTTTAGGTTACCTAGAATAACCTTAATCCATCATTTAAATGAAGCCTAAGATTTTCTCATAACCCTGATTAGCTATTTTGACATAATTAGAGTTTCCTCCATCCCAAATAAACTTATCTATTTTTAATCCAAGCTTAGTTTACATTTTAGCAAAAATCTAAGTGAACAATTAGCCCCTTGGCCAAGCTTAAAACCATTCTTAAGGTCAAAATCTCTCTATCACAACTAACCCTCGCCCAAGGTCTAATTGAGAACCTTACTAAATCAAAGCCTCATCTAAAGTGTACTTAAAGATGCATTAAGTACTTTTGTTTTTAGTTAAACCCTAAATTCTATCCTTAAGGTTTCCTTATGTAAAAATTGAAATCTTAAAAGTCAAGTAAACATAATCAAAGCTAAATTATACCAATTTTCTAAACTTATATATTACTAAGTTCTCTCAGACTAAGGGTCATCCAATTATCATAATTTGATTATAAGTCTAACTAGGGATATACAGGTATTTAATCTTATCCAAATTTTAAATTTTAAATCTTAAGTATTTAAATTTTAAATGCTAGGCTTTTGAATTTTAAACTTATGGTACTCTGATTTTAATCATAGTTCACTTAATTATTCTAGTTAAACTTTGGACCTAGCCTAAGTTTTACTAAGCCTACTAATCAACTTTAAGATTTTTAATTCCTAATTCCTTATTGACCAAATTCATGATATTTTTGCTAAGCTTACTCGAGACCTAGTCATGAGCTTTATTTTTTTAGGGCCAAACCAAGACTCTTCATTTCTTTCTACAAGAACTTGAGAACTCTCTTTAACTTAAAATCCATCTGATGTCACTTTCAAGGTCTCTAAATGTATTCATAGCTTGTATTTGAGCCATAACATGCTGTCTTAAGGCATAACTTTAAACAACCAACCACATTTGGCCACAAAAGCTCAAAGTTTATGTTTTGATCTTAAAAGAATTCTTCCTTGTAGTTCATAACGATGTCTTGTGCTATAAGTTAAACATTATTTATAAGTTATCATGCTAAGATTTCATCATGCATTATTGATCAATCTTAGTTGAGTATTAAACCACAAATTTATAATTTGAACTAAATTCTTCTAAGAAAATACATTTGCATACTTATCACTACAAGTCCAAAAGGTTATCTCAGTAAGGTTCAAGTGTAGTCATCATAGAAAGACATTCTTTTACATGTTTCAACTCATAATTTTTTCATGTTATGAAGTATGATTATAGAATTTAGCAAAGTAGCACCTCAAGGATTCATATTTAGCATGCAATAAATCAAACTTTTTGGGTCTGAAAATATCTCAAGAGTTCATTCTAGTATGTGAATTCATATCAACCAAATTCCTGCTAACCTTTTTAATCTTTTAAATTTACATCAACTAAAGCATGATTGCAATTCTAGTCTTAGTAAGACTTAATAAATTGCTTCATCAAAACATGCTTTAAATTAATAAAACAATCATCAAATCATGGATCTAACTTTAGCAAGCATAATTATAACATCTAACATAAATCCAAGTATTTCTAGAAGTAACATTATTGTCATATTAATCATGATGAGATCTAATTATACTCTAATATATTATGAATTTAGCATGGTAAAATATGAATAAAGTTATGAGAAATTAAGTCCAAGTTTGCATAATTCTTAATTCCTTTAGAAAACCTAAGAGTTATAGCATGAAATCTCAATAAGATACTTGATTTTTACTCCTAACATGTACCTAGATTTAAGTGCATAATATTGATGTAATTTATGCTCAGCTAATGCATAAGAAGGGATAAGAGGTGAATTGTGCTTTTAAACTTTTTATTATTTTGAAAAAATCTTTTTTTAAATGAAAATTTGGCCAACATAAAATCATTGATTTAATAATTTTAATAAATAAAAATAGAAAAAATAGAAGTATTTTATTTTTAAAAACCTTGTTTTTAATAAAATGTTTTATGCTTGATAAAACTGATTTTGATAAATTTCTTTTATATACTTTTTTTAATTAAATATTTTTAAATAAAAAATATCATAAATTATATAATAAAAAATAATAAGAGAAACAAAGAGATTGTTAGGTGGTTCGACCCAACTTGTGCCTACAACCCCCCTAGTCAACTCTATTAGGATTTCACTTTCAAAGACACTCTCTTTTGTTGTAACATGTAGAGATAACTTTACAAATCATACCCTTTTATCATAGCATATAGGGATTCACTATCACAATCTTAATTATAAAAACTTACAAAATTAAAATATAATACTAAAAAATAGATAACTATAATGTTTTACTATTCACTTATAATAGCATATATGGTATAAATCTATATATTATGGTAGATATGATGTTAAAAAATGAATACAAAATAAAAAAGCAAACAACTTAAAGGTTCTTGTTTTGAAATATTAAATCAAAAGATTTTTCGATGTGCACTAATGTTATTAAGAAAAATAAAATCAACAAAGATCTTACATTAATATGACCATTTCTGAAATACTAAAGAGGAATAAGGAAATAAAAATCAATTGTAAAGAGTCACCAATAAAATGTCCAGTTGAAGAGGATGTTGAAGCAAGAAAAAGAAAAAACAAGTTACAAACATGATTCCAACAAAGACATTGAATTCATATTACAATTTTTAGGTTTGCTCATTCTCTTCCAAAAATATTAATGTAATCATAATAAAATCATACTCTTTTATTTATATTAGAATATTTTAGATTAAAATTGTATTTTTTTAATGGCTAGAAAGGGGCCACTCGAAATAGCTATTACAAATAAGCATTTTAGAGTTCTAAACAAATAGAAATAACTTTTTAGAATTTGAATACAAGAAAGAGTAGTGATAACCATCCAATTTGGGGTAACAAAACATTAACCATCTAATAAAAATAATGAATAAATGTCAAGATCTAATCCTAGTAGGATTTGATTTGAATCGTCAGATCACTATGCTAGATGGACGATGATGATGCACAAGATCACTATTCACATAAGAGAAGAATCTATTAGTTGTTTGATCATGCTTATTGAATGGATAGTTAGATGTAATTTATTATACATAAATGTAGACATGATCATCACCATTGTTTCAAATAAAATAAGTTATCAAATGATGCTAGTTTGCTCTAATTTAGAAGTAAATAGGGCTTATCTTATGGTCCCATATTGCACATCTTACATGACATTTGGCATTTATAATACTTCCTCCATGTGGTTGAGTTAGCCTAATGGGGTTGGCTATCCCTTGATACTCTTAGGAAGTCATGACCCAATCACCTGTGCACATATATGAATAGGTTCAACCTAACCCGATCTTATTCTTTAAAAATTTAATTTTGACTCAACTCGATACACCAAGCTAGTTTAGGAGTGATGCCTTAACTTTATTTAACCCAAGCCATTATAAGAATTGTAGCATGACCTAGACTCAAGCCTAAACCGATTCATTTTCAGTCATTCTATTGACTTGCAGCTCCCCAAGGCCCATTTCCCAGCACTTTGTGCCATTTGGTCCAAGCCTTTGGGCTTTGTTGTGGTGTGGATTCTTAGGACAAATCTTTTTTATTTTTTTTAAACATCTTTAATATATTATTTTATTTTACTTTTAAAGTATTTTTATAGCAATTATAATAATAAAATATTTTTACAACTATTAAAATAATAACACATAAGAAATCGATGGTCATGCTTGTGATTGAATGAGATTATGTAACCTAATTATGTTATATGTGAATAAATGATAGGATAAATAATTAAACTAATAGATGTCTTAGAAATGGATTTCTTATGGTTAGCTGCTTCATCTAGAGTTTAATTAATAACTTTTTGATATGCATTTAAGTCACAACTAGAGCATGGTCACCAACACTACTTAACTTTATTTCACTTATGAATTGCTTCATGAGACATTTTATCAAAACTTTTCAATTTTTTAATCCTATAAGAGCTTGAGATGTATGACTTAATCACACACAAGAAGGTATTAAAGAATCCAACATAGTGGGCTTGTTATCATCAAATAAGTGGTGTCATGACAAAGAGTATAACAAATTTATGGGTCAACCTAACTTTAATCGAGTAGAGGACTTCATCAAGAAATATCTTCTCTTTCAAGCCCTCAATTTGCCTCTTCCACTTCCACACTGTTCTTGGCTACGACTCCTCTTCTTGCTCATGGTTTGTTGCTTTCAATCTCATGATTAGAGTTTTTTAAAAGTCTAGCCAAAATCATATATGGAAATTTTAAATAATTAGATAACTTTTCTTTCATCTAAGATTATCTAGTTAAGTTGGCTAGGTTAGCTCCATCCTTATCCTTTAGATATCTAAGCATTCAAGGTGTTAGCTTATTTTTTAAACCTTTTTCTATATCTGAATTCTAGATTCTTATTTTTTAGGGGATCTTACTTAAACTTTTATGCCACTTCATGGATGGATGTGCTTTAAGATAAGCAAGGCATAATTACATCTTAATTCTAAAGTTAAGGCATTAAAGGATACCACATCAATAACACCTTATCTTATAATTCAAGATATATAAAATGAGATCAAATACTACATTTGATCATTCAAAATTCAAATTTTAACTTAAAAAAATGTTCAAAAGTTAAATACATCAAAATTTTAAATAATAAACTAAAGAAAAAGTACTCAATCAAATGGAAACATATCCTAGGTATAACACTTGGTTATTTGTAGCTTCAAAACATTTAAAAAGAGCTTTACTTAATCATCCTTTGAATACGAATTTCTATAAAAATTGAATAACCAATTTCTATAACCCCCTCTTAATGTGCCTTATGAATCTAACACACACATATATACATAATTATTTTAATAGACTATAATACTTTATTATATCTATTTGTATATTATGTAATGATAGTGTCCTAACTCATAAAATTAATTAACAATAAAACTATGCTATAATATCACACTATCACATCCTACCCAAACCAAAACTTAAGGGATACAAATAAAATACAAATCCTAAGATCGATATCATAAATAAATATAATTAAAAGGACATTTTTCAAGCAAGGGTGATGGTAACGCCAATATTTAATTCTTATAACCAACCATAAACTATCTCAAAACTTAAATATAATAAACAATCCTAAACATCAAGGTAAACAAACTATAAAGAATAAAATATATCCCATCACCCCTCTTATGTGATGAAACTCTATCAGACCATATCATCTCAAAAGTCATTTAGATTCTAATTTTAATGTATACTAATAAAATAACTTATGATATATGTAAGGAATGAGCTTCCAAAAGCTTAACCAATAAATTGTTATATAACATGAAAATATCTTAAAATGATTTGGAAATAACTGTGTAAAATATCAAATGAAGAAAACTAGATGATGTCATTAATAAATAGCAAATATACATAATCATATCAACATCTTTTTCACATGCTATTTCATTCATATTTTTTTTTGTTTCTTTATTCATAAACTCTATTTACTATTTATAACTCTCTTTCCTATTTAGCACTTATTCATTATTAACCTCTTTCCAAATATAAGGCCTTCTTTTTTGATATGGCTCTTATACACATCATACCACAACTCACATAATATAGCTCATGACTTATGCCAATATATCATATTAAATGGCCATAGAAATCTACTCGTAGGCATGTAAAATTAATAATCATCAATATTATTTATCTCAATATGGCTTTAAATTATACCAGTCTAGTCTTTCATAATGTGCTATTGATATAAGAGGTCATATCATCATATTTGATGTCAATTATATGATCAAGAGTTTAATTATAAGTTCATTAAATCCAAAAAATATGAAAAAAAAGTAAGAGAATTAAACAATAAAAATCATCGTTGTGATGCCAACTAGTGAGGCCCTCCCATGTAGGTACACGTGGAGGCTCATGGCAGACACACTAAACTAACTCTTTTCTTCGATATAATTTGGTAAACCTCTACAAGTATCATTTCATAAATAACTTCATTAATAGTCTTTAGTGATGACAAATTTTACTTTACATTATTTTTCAGTTCTCACCTCAAAGTCTTTATAAATTCATCACAATGAATAGAGTCTTGGATGTGGTGTAATATCTATTTTTAATCTCTTCATAAGACTTTTTGATATTAAACACTTCTCATTTTTAGTACCAATAATAATACTGATGAGCTCTTTATTCACTTGTATTTGGATTATGAAGAGTTTCTCTTTTTGTTTTGCCTCATGTCATATGCCTTTTTGACTCACCATAAGAGATAAATTTTATCAACTTGAAAAAGAGTTTCAAATATCTTTTTAGTCTAATTATAATAAATTATTTTATTTTATTTTATTTTTGAAATAGTTTAGGATGTAACTTCTAGTATTTTATTACATGTGTCTTATCTTCTTGTAATGATCACAATACTTTTAAGTTATATTAGTAGTCACTATAATAACATACTTTGTTAAAGAATTGCTTCTTTTACTAATTTTTTAACTTGCATTTAGAATTTTTGGTAATTTTTCCTTCTAGTTTTATCCATTTACATGCATTCTTTTTTTAATAACAATCACAAATGTATTAAATTATTTTGAATATTGAATAAGAAAAGAGTTAATTTAGTGAATATAGGAGAATATAGACTTACAATGTACTTCAACAATGTTGATATCTCATTTTTTAGTGTTCCTAAGTTTGTAACTTGTAGTTAAAATTCTATGGTATATTCTTCTATTATTTATCCTTATCAGTGTCATAAATTGTGTCATTTTCTCCATTTTTTTCATGTAATCTATAGAATAAAATTCTTCTCTAATTATTTTTAAAAATTGACTTAATATCACTTCTATATTATATTAGTTCTTAAGTGAGTATTTTACTATGCTAATGCATGACTTGTTATTTTTTATTAACTATATGCCACTTTATGACTTAATAGATAATAGAGCTACTACTTATGCCTCGAAGCTTGATGACTGCATAATCAGCATAAACATCTAAAATGAAGTTTTCTTAATCTCTTGATTCCCTTTTACGGCTTGCTCTTTGACCACTTTCTTCTTAACTTTTGTTATCAATGTTGAATCAAAGCACTATAATATCAAAAGGATCTAGTCATAACTAACAACACTTTGATTACAAATGAAACAATGAATTATTATGATCACCATAAGAAGATAGGGTAGATATAACAAAAATATTAGGAATTATATGTTGAATTATTTCTAAACAAATTTAAAAAATAAATACTTATTACAACTAAGACTAAAAATATACTTATCAAGTTGATGAAGGATTATTTATTATAGTGAGTTCAAAACACATCTCTCATGAAGTAAAATAATAACTCTTCATTATTTGAATATAAGTGAAAAAAAAGCTTATCAATTCTATCATTAACACTATAAGATAGAAAATTTAATATCAAAAAGTCTTATGAAGAGATTAAACTTAGAGACTACATCATATCCAAGATCCTATTCTTTGAGATGAATTTATAAAGACTTTGAGATAAGAGTTAAAAATAATACAAGATAAAGTTTTTTTATCCTAAAGACTATATTAATGAGGTTATCCAAGAAGTGTTACCTCTAGATATTTGATAAATTATAATAAAAAATCAATACTCATGAGATCGGGATGTTGTCTACTATTGACAAGCATAATGATATTAATTTACAAAGGATGTACGACACTTTCTTCTCATGCAAGAGAAAAAAGCATTAAAAAAAAGGTGTTATTAGTGTTGACTAAGTGAAGAGACTAATAAACATCTATCAAAGTTATGTGTTATTATTAAAAAAGATTAAAGAAACTAGTTGGTGAAACTATTGTAAGTCTTAACCTCTCAAGATCACTTCAAAAGACAACAAAATTATATCTTTAAATAATCATCTTAAAAAATAAGATTTGATGACACTTAAATCATAAAAAAAGAGATTTATGATAAAGAGCTTAATTATAGGTTCATTAAATCAATTTTTTATTATGCAAAAAATTAAGAGGGGATAAAAAGAAGAAAATTATCATTATAGCACCAAGTAGTAAGAATTGCATATGTAAAGGTTTGCTACAGATGCTCCTGATCACATATTATAGTGCACATGTTATGTGTCATGCATGAAGGCACTTGCTTGCATGTGACAAGGCATGGCATGTGAAAAGTCTGCATGCTTTGCACTTACATGATAGCATGGGACCACCACACATGTAAAGCATGTCCTACAATTGTTACACCCACCACATTAGTGTGTTACATCTGCACACTACGTTATATATGTTGCATGCAATTTGAGAGCATGGAAAGACACTGTTTGTGGGTTGGAACAATACCCAAGTAAATAGTTCCAACATATGGGCATCTACATGCATGTAGTAAGCTACATTATCATAGATAGGCCCTTAGTGGCATAGATTTTTGCAAAATTGTTAGAATTTGAGGTTTTGTTCAAAACCACACATTTCTTGTAGAAATTAAAAAATATATTTTTTATAATAAAATATTATATCTAAATCCCTATATAAATAGAGAAGAAGATGACTAAAGTAATTCAGATCTTATAAAATCTCATTTTTTAAGGAATTCTATAATTTGTAGAAAAAACTCTATCATTTCTTCCCTTAGTTCTTTAACATTCTCATGCTTCAATTTCTTTTGTTGTGACTCTAAAAATAAGGTCTATTATCAATGGCACAAGCAAAGAATACA
The DNA here is from genome assembly GCA_023846275.1 of Vanilla planifolia. NCBI lineage: Eukaryota > Viridiplantae > Streptophyta > Magnoliopsida > Asparagales > Orchidaceae > Vanilla > Vanilla planifolia. Next base: position 14,310,801 of record CM043867.1, on the reverse strand, counting down.
TTGTAGACAAATCATTATATCTCAACACAATCCTTAACTAATGCTTTTTTAACCCTACACAAAGTGCTAGTGTCATCTCATATTTTAGCATGGTCTCAAATCTATATCAATATAGTCTTGCACAAAAGTGCTATCAACATCTCATATTTTAGCACAATCCCAAACCTATGCATGTCCTTGCATGAAGTGCTAATGACATCTCAATCTCAATATAGTCTCAAACTTTTACCCCTCTAATCTTGCACTAATATTATCATCATACCATACCACACTCAAGCTATAGGATAATATCATAAGAAAACATGTACACTGTATATCAAATCATGTTTCTATGATAAGTCATACATCATATCATATCTCATACCATAGCATCATCATAATTGATAAGCATTGTAAGGCTCATATAATCTATAACATTGTGCATGTCATATATCACATCATATCTCATGCTATAACATTATCATAACTAATATGCATAATAAGACATATAATATATAATATCATTGTTATATCTCTCTTTTAACTAGACAAGTTATATTTTTTTTATTTATTTTTTTAATTAAATGCCTATAAATTTGAGTGATTAAGTTAGACTATTGCTCATCATACTTTAAATGAGAATTATACAGTGCAATAGTAAAAGATCGTATGATACATAAAAAAACATATTGTTGGAAAGCTCAATTGTAAATATTTTATAATATGATATTCGTTAATCATACAAAAGGATGGACCAAGAGAAGATGATGTTATAAATGTTAATGGTTGATGTGCTGATAGGTTAAAGAAGTTTTGGTATCATAAAATATGACCACAACACATTGTATGGTGCAATCTAGTGTAAGAAAAAGAGAAATTTGAATGGGCATAAAGCTAGCTTATGATCATACAAAGCTAACAACACTATCATTTAAGGATATTAATATGGAAGGTACATAATTAGTACATGTGGTATTGTAATTTATCGATACTAAAGCATGGATTGTACTAATATGATAAAAGAAAAAAATTGTTTTAAGTTCAATAAGTTGAGTATTATGTGAGTTAATAGACTGTACAGTATGATTAGCATGTTCATATAAATATAATTAAGCTAAGAGCAACATCACACATAGGAACCATGAACTTACAATGGATGAATATTGTGCATAGTGCATCATATAGGTACGAGTATTGAAATTGTACAATTATGACTAGTGGTACTAATAGTTGATAAAAAAAGATTTAGATCATCATATAATATGAAATATCTATATACTAGCACTATATGAAGAACTGAATAAACATAGTTTTGTATTTTAATTATTTTTTATCTCAACCGTTAGAATTGAGATGCCCTAAATCTAGGGGTTGGAAACAATTTTGATATATGCAATTATATTAGGACCAAAGGAAGTTAATCCATGTGATTATCATGGTGTAATCTTACCCTTGGATCCTTAAGAGAAGGGTTAATTAGTTATGATCATTTATATACAAGATGCTTTGCTTGCTTTACCTAATTAATCTAGTAAAGCCCTAGTTATCCTTCTGATTAAAAGATTAAATTGAGATAAGAAGGAGGAGAAGGAGACCTTACCATGAGTAAGAGGAGGAAGCAATCAAGAATTGAAAGAAAAAAGAAGATAATGTCCTGGAGAAGACTTATAAATGATTAACGTAGGATGAATCTCAAGATCATATAATTAAACTAGCTAATTTTAGAAGTAATTCATCAATAACCTAGCTATGTAATTTCTTATGTTTGATGTGGAATCATGTTATGCTTTCAATGATTTTATCCCCATCCATGAAACTTAATGATTTATGATGAAATTACTTTAATCAAGACTATTGATTGTTTTAGAAGAATGAATAAGTTGCTTTCATGGTTGATTCTATCATAATATTAGTATTAGCATGGAATGTTGTTTATTTTCCATTGGACATGGATTGATATTAGAGTTTAATTATGTATTATTGATTTTATTAAGATTATTATTGATTTTGATGAAGACCTAGTATTGCTTTGAAAATCATGTAAACCATAAGATTGGAAATAATATTTGCATAGCATTCTTATGTTATCATGATGAAAATGTTGTTAGAAAATTAATAAGCATGCTTGATATCTGGCTTTGGTAATTTCAACATATGTTCATAGTTGAAATCAATGTTTAAAAAAGGGAGTTGTCGTACTAAAATCGTTATTTAGGATAAAAATTTGAAATCTAAATTCATGTGGAATATGCATAATTTTTGTTTGTTTTGTTAGATATCTTGCTAAATTAGTGCATGTTTTATGAACCCTTAGTTTATCATTGTAAAAAGCATGCTTGTTGAACTTTAATTTTGGTTTGGACATGATTTGTTCTACACTCTATGTAGCATATGATTGAATTGAGAACTTAAACCATTGAACATTATACCATTGTCTGGAAGATGAAAATCAATTTATTGTGCTATTTAACCCACACTAGGACAATGGATACTAGGATAAAATACTAAACTAAGCCAAAATATTAGTTATTCTTATGGCCAAGTATTGTCATACCTTGAGTTTGCTTGGAAAGCTAGTTATATGGCTTGGTTAAGCCATGCAGAGGCTTGGGTTAAACTTTGAAATGTCTTAAATGGCTTTTAAGGTTAGAATAATCCTTGGTTTCTAGTAGAGGAATCTAATAGGGCTTGGATGGAGACCTTAAAAGAAAAATAAGTTAGTTGAGAAATTGATTGGGCTTGTAAGAATTAGATGGAATTCAACTAATTAAGGTTAGTTTAGGATTGATAACTATTATTATGATTTGAGGTAAGTCTTAGATATTGATTATATATCTTGTTGGAGATTCTTAAGTGATTAATTAAAAATGATAAAAGTTTTCATTAGCATGTTGTTAAAGATTAATATATTAAATTAAGATAAACCAAGATACATTAGAGATAAACTTAGGTCTTGTTATGATTGAATAAAGATACTAGATATGAATTAGAATCAAAGCATGGATATTAGTACTTGCTGAGCCTTGTGCATTATTGAAATAAAGCCTTGGGATAAAGAATTCCTCAAGTATAGCCTTGGATGAGGAGTATAGCACTTAGTCTAGGCATTAGATGAATATGGTATGCTTAGCTAAGGGAGAATTTACTTACTCTAACAATGAATAAACCTTAACAATGGCTTGATTAATTTGGCTAAGATACTATGTAACTTTATAGTCTCTTAAGACACAAGCTAACACTTAAGATGGTGATTTGAGGAGTTTAAAAAGTGGCTCAAGAGAGACTTTGGAAGGACACAATGACTTAAAGTAGACCAAATAGGGAAAAGAGTCATTTTATGAGACTTGTGTGAACACAAATTAGTGAGTAGCCATACGTTGAAAGATTCTAAAGGATTAAGAAGATTATGACTTGTGTGCAAACTTAAGAGTAGCTTGATAAGCAAAATAATTCTAGATATGACTTTAGAAATGATTACAGGAAAAGACTAACCAAGAATAAAACTTTTAAATTTATTAGATTATTCAAATAGATAAATTAAGGGTCTAAATTGACCCTATAATATTCAAATAATAATGTGTCTTAGATGATAAGTTATGAGATTTTAAGAAAATTCTTAAAATATCTATATATTAAAGAATAATTAATGATTTGAATTTGTGGCAAGATGATAAGTAGCTGAATTTAGTGAGAGATAATATTTGATGCAATAAACCTTAAGATTAGAAATCTTGAGTTAGTGATAATACATCTTTAAAAAGTTGTGCTGATTTATATGACTATGATACATCTTAGAAAAGTGTGCTTATGATTCGTTTATGGCATGTCATAAAAAAGTATGTTAGTTTATATGGTTGTGATATATCTTAGAAAAGAGTGATGATCTAGATCATGATAAACTAAACTAGGGCTTGAATATAGTTTCAAATTTTATTGAGTCATTAGATATTAAATTGGTTACATCATATATTAATTTAGCTTAAATTTAATATTTTGGTACTTATTACATAACAACTATGATCATGACATTGAGTTAATCTTGAATTATATTATTTATATAACATTGTTATAGTATTTTAGATTGCATATGATTTTTACAATATAACTTGAGGGTTTCTTATCAGGTTTTAGCTCACTTCCCTTATTTTTACATGTAGGATCAAGGAAGGTACGATATTACATAGGAGCTTATAATTGAGATGTCATTGATTTAACTAATATTTAGTTGCTTTCATTTTCTTAGTGTTTGGATATTGTATGAAATTCACTGTTAGATATTCTATTATTTCTATATTATTTCTTATAAATATAGACAATGGATGTTTTGGTTTATGAAGGCAAATTTTTGGTATGTTGCATATTACATTTGTACCTTTCATATGCCATTATAGTTAGGACTTACCATAGTTTAGAATAAACTGATTCTTAGGTCATATGGATGACCATCCAACAAGGAAGCTTTGTTCATGGTGGATAGCATAACATGAGTTTGGTGATTAGATTGGGCATGGGCACTCCCATTTTGAATATAAAGCCAAGGGAGTACAAAGGTTGATAAACCAAATGCAATAATAGATATAAGGGTTACTGCACTTGATTAATTTAATATATATATATATGACTAAAAATATTAAATATAATAATTA